>CAAKHF010021560.1:37959-54294 GCA_901007745.1 Hippocampus kuda
TCACACTCACCCACACACACACACACACACCCCCACACACACACACACACACACACACACACACACACACACACACACACACACACACACACACACACACACACACACACACACACACACACACACACACACACACACACACACACACACACACACACACACACACACACACACACACACAAACACATCAGGCTAACAGCTTGAGGTCTGCTGTTTGTCCGCTAAGCAAATTAGCATGATTAGCTCATTAGCGACAATATGTACTGAGGTGACTGGCTAATGAGCTCGCAGTGTTGAGCTTCTTGAAAGCGTCAACCTTAATGAAAACACCTTAACTAAAACTTTATTGTGGATTTTTTTTTTTTTGTTCGTTTG
Organism: Hippocampus kuda; assembly: GCA_901007745.1. NCBI lineage: Eukaryota > Metazoa > Chordata > Actinopteri > Syngnathiformes > Syngnathidae > Hippocampus > Hippocampus kuda. Next base: position 38,335 of record CAAKHF010021560.1, read on the forward strand.
TTTGTTTTGTTTTTATTTGGGTGGAGTGGTCAAGCACGTACGGTCCAGCCTCCCCCGTCTGTGCTCAAGTCGCAGTAAACCATGAAGCCGCCGGGCTCATGGATGGGAAAGATGGAATAGACGCCATCTCGGGAATTTCCTGCCGCCATGACCTCACTGCAGTCTCTGGGCGTGAGAGCTAAAAGCACAAAGATGCGTGAATGACCAATGAATGGAAGGCGCTTCAAACGTGACGTGCTACCTTTGCGTTTGTCCCTGTGAAGTCTGCTCAGACTCTCTGTCTCTCTCTGCAGACTGGACAGCGAATCCGTCAAAGCCGAACTGAGCTTGAGGACCCCGGCGTGCTCGTCTGACAGCACCTGCACACAAATATCAACGATTTCCAGGTCAAGAGAAAATGGACGAGCACAAAGGGAATGTTGGACGGCTGCATCTTTGAGCACACACAATCAACCTTTCCCTCATTGAAGTTGCTCCACTTATCATCATAAAAGCAGCCTAATAAAACAACAACAACAACAACACAACAAAAACCAGACAAAGACTTTGCAAACTGCTTTTCTTGTACTTTGTTTTCAAACATTACGATGGAAAGGTAACAAAATTGAAAATGTCTTCTGGTCCCCGGTTTTTCGGTGGGGCCAACTTCCAGAACAACCCACGATAAAAAAAAATCCACCAAGCAGCCATCTATATGTTTTATTACTTCATACAAATGCTAACACTTGATGCAAAATATACACACATGATGTGTTGGTATTATTTTTGTCCAGTTGGGCTCGCTCACCTCAGTTCTACCCTGTGGTATTTGTGACGTTGAATGTGTGTGGCTTTAAAAGGCGGGGCCAGGCTTGATGAGTGACATTGGAGCCAGCCAATGAGAGTGCAGTTGGCTGCTGTTAGCAGCTGGCTGCTAAGTGGCTAACCGCTAGCCCGTCCACACATTGATTTCCTTGGCTGAGCAGCCGCTGCCTGCCGCGTGTTTCTTTTGTTAGCATTTGTTGACTCAAGTAACGGGTGGTGCACCAGCAGTTGTGTGTTCGCTTGACCGCCTGCGGATGGATTACAATTGGCTGATGCGCTTCCTCACCTGAGCGACACGGTTCTGCTGGTTCTGCAGGTGTTCCAGTCTCTGCTCCAGCACCCCTTGGCCGCTTTTCAGAGCCTGCGCTTCCCGTCGGAGGTCGAGCACGTGTCCCGCGGTCGCCTTGAGCTCCTCAACCAGCGCCTGGACGCGGCCCATCCCCTGCCAGTCTTCGGCGTTACGCATGCTCAGCGCCCGAATGAGCGAAGTGTGCAGCGCCTCCCAGCGCTCAAAGTGCTGGGCGGGGTCGGGACAGTTGGGGTCCAGGAAGATGCTGATGGGTTCACCGTCGCCCTCCTGTGACACCGTCACCAGGGCGCCCGACTCTTTGGGATTGGTCGAGATGACGGGCGAAGAAGACGACACCTCGTCTCTGGGACCGGATTCACATGGAGATACCATTTGCATGTGTTAACGGGATTCATTCATGAATGCCGTCGTTTCAGCGGGCGGCCATCTTGGCACTGGCCGTCAACTGAAAACTCCATCGCATGTGCCAGTCGGACTCGGTTTACCAACGTCACATGACCAAACCCAGAAAACAAGTGAGCCGTGATTGGTCGGCTGCTGAGCCCTGACCAACTGTGATGTCATTTTCAGTCCATCCTCGGAAGGACTAAAACGGATTTAGCTTTATTCATTTCGATTTCACAAACACAATATTCACGAGAATGCCATGTTTAGACTCGTGGGACTGTACAGGACACATTTTGGGCTTGACATGGCCTTTCGTGAGCTTCTGTTGTCTCAAATGGGAGAAAATCTAGCGTTTGTTTCCACATATTGCATACGAAGTGAAGGAATGAAACATTTGCGTGTGCATGCATGTGTGTGCACCTGTTAATGAAGGGCAGCGGGTAGTGCTTCACATAGAGGATGGTGACCCCTGCCGTGACAATCGCTACCGTGACGACCATCAGGACCGTCCACAAGAGGAAGCTGCAGCATTTCTGTGCACGCAGAGCGACCAATGGCAAAAGTTAGCAAAGTACGTCCAACTGGTTTCCGCCCACAGACCGGTCGCCAGACATTCACGGGGCACACATAGAGACCGATCAAGCACTGACGCGTCACCGAGTGACAAACGCTAGCTCACGACACTATCATGTATCCCAATAACCACTCGGGCGCCTTAGTTCGCCACATGCCGTTAGCTAGCTAGCTAGCTATGCCTACACCGTGAAAATGTATCTTCCCTTCGGCTAGTCTGCCAGCATGGCCGCTTTTGAGCGCCTCGTCGTGGCAGCGTGGAAAAGACGCTCGACGACCGTATGGCTTATATAGTGGAGCCACCGGAAGCTTCAAGCAGAGATCTGTCGTTACGTGTCAGCATAAAACAGATGCAAGATGACGTCGATTCTTTTTGTCCTGTTAGCAGCAGCTTGCTGGTTTTTGAGTGACAGCTGCCAATTGAACGGGGGTTTACGTTCACGCGTTCAGCCGATGACAGCGGCGAGAACGGCTTGATTTGTCACCATTTTCAAGCTTGATTTGATTTACTTCACCATTTTTGGAGATGGGGAGGCGTGGGGGAGGGGGGGAGGTCATTTCAACTTGGTAGCCTTGCTAAGAACACGTTTCGCATTGCTGCGTCCAATTTGCAGGAAGCAGTTAGTCGAATGTTTGGTTGACAGGACACAGGACGTGAGGTGTCCGGGTCTCTTTTTCTTCAGGCATTAAGTCTCGTCGCCACGACGACAGCTGCTAAAGATTACAAGCGCCTTGGCAACAGATTAACAGAAATTAACTCTCTGCTGCTTCTTCTTTGTCTTTATTTGCCATTTCTACTCACTCACTACCTTCAGATTCCAATCTATTCTGATCTTTGGGATTTTTTTATTTTTATTTTTTTAATTAATAGGAATTTAGTGCGTGTTTTTTTTGTTTCCGCACATTGGCGCTGCTATTCGGTTTCAGTGGTCGCTACAATGACAATCATGCCGTTCTGATTTGAATTTCTTCTGCTTCTTCACTTTGGCACACTTTGGTCTCAATCGGGTCTCAATCGCTGATTCATCATCCTAATCCCGGCCCGGCGACCAGTCGCCATCCCAGTCCCGAGATCCAGAGATTCATTTTCAGATGTCAACACCACATGCGAGGATTGTTGTCATGAGCACTGAAATATTTTCTTTCTTTCTTTCTTTCTTTCTTTCTTTCTTTCTTTCTTTCTTTCTTTCTTTCTTTCTTTCTTTCTTTCTTTCTTTCTTTCTTTCTTTCTTTCTTTCTTTCTTTCTTTCTTTCTTTCTTTCTTTCTTTCTTTCTTTCTTTCTTTCTTTCTTTCTTTCTTATCTTTCTCATTTTGAATGACGTCCCAGCCCGCGTTACCAGAGTGAGTCAAAGACAAGAAACAAGCAGCGCAATGGGCGGCACGTACCTTGCGCTTGTTTTCTCGTTTGCCGTCCAGCTCCGAGCTGCTGTTGTTCATCACGGTCCAGCTGTCATTTAGCATCATCCTGAATCACGGCACAAAAAAGAAAGAAAGGAAATCGAAAGATGAGAAAAGAATGCCAAAGAAAACCAGCAAGAGGGTTGAACGGTTGAAACGTTTGTGGGTTGCACTTGGCCAGAAACAAAATGCTGACATGTATTTCATGTATTCCCGCAAAAAAAAACAACAACAACAACCTTCCTAAAAGTCTTATTTTCTCAACGTCAAACTTTGCCTCTTTCATCGTCTTCCTCACTCATCATCGGCCATTAAGAAGAGTAATGACGGAACTGACTTACTTGCCTGCCTCGACGATGACCCCAGACAAAGATGATTGATCTGACACCTTGTCCACTGCAAAGTGTCACATCATCATGACAACAGACGCTGACAGGAAAAGAGAGAGAGAGAGAGAGAGAGGAGGTGCCGCTCTCGAGTCAATCTGCTCAGATTAGCCCTCAATCTGTGCGGATTGACTTGAGACGGCAGATTAACAAAAGCAATGTGTCACTGCACCTTCATGTGTGTCACACACACACGTGCACACATTTTCACCACAGGAAATCACAATCCTCTCCAATCAAAAGCACGATCGTCTCGAATTCCAAAAGCAATCATCAACTCGAATCAATCGGCAATCCCATGATGCGATAGAATATTTTTAGATTTCGTCTGAAGGAATCAACTTTACTTGGCAAGAATCGCTGTTAAGAGGCGGAAGTTGGAGCATGTGGACCGCTTCAAGTGAAACGATAACTCGAAATGATTAGTTATTGATTGCATGATTAACTGTTGCCCCACTAAACAGTTACAATCATCATCAATACAATACCAAGCGTAGTAAAATGTATACACACACACACACACACACACACACACACACACACACACACCGTGTATGCTGTTGCCATGGTGATGTTTAATGGCAAACATGTGCCAGTGGGCCCCGGATGCCACGTGCTAAAGTTTCACAATAAAAGTTAAAGGTGGCGCGTGCCCCCGCAAAAGCTGAGTGGGTCGCACCCACCCGGTCGTGTCCTCCAAATGTCCTTTCAAGTATTTACCACATGAGTGTTTTATTTCATCGTCCCGGACCTTTCTAAAATGCGTGTGGAGCTTTAGTCGCTTTTCTTTTGAAAGTACAGACAGGAAGTCATTATGTTGGTCTACATTTTCAAAAAAAAAAAAAAGAGCGGCGAGTTTGAGGGCATTCCTTCAGAGAGAGGAGAAGAACCCAAAAATAAAACAACAAGAAAAGGAAGTAAAAGAGGAAGCACAGGAAGGAGAAAAGGAAGAGAAGATGCAGGCTTCTTCTTTGCACCGGAGAAAAAGGTGAGCGTCGGATGGAACAATTTTGACTGGGACTACAGTAATTACAATCTGGAAATATGCGCTTGCTTCATTCATTCTTCTTTTCCTCAAATGACTTCATCATATCACCTTTTTTATTCGTCTCATGAAATAATCAATTTGATTTATTGTCTGCCAACCGTGAATGAGTAAAAAAAAAAAAAAATCAGCAAGTAGCAAGCGCTTGAAAAAAAACCCTTCTCTCAATTGTCAATCAAATACCAACACTGTCACCTGAACACGGAGATGCTAGTTTTCACAGTTGAAGCTCAATTGAACGACCCTGCAACCAACAGACCGAAAATGGCATCCAGTCCACTGCATCGACCCTGTGTGCAGGGTTTTTCAAGTCTGGTATCATACTTCCAGAATCGACCGCAGTCCGCTATATCGGCAGTTGACGGCACTTGAGAACCATCAACAGACAGAAACTGCTTACACGTTTGGCAAGGGTGAACAGACAAAGGGTAGACTAGAGCAGGCTTAAAGGCGTGGCGATGTGGCGGCCATGTTGGCATGGGCGACTTTCCCCATCTGGACCAATCCATGTATAGACAGGGTGGCCGTGTTAGCATTAGCAACTGTCCCATCAAAGGTCATGGAAAGCACAGACGTTACCGTAGCATCGCACTAAGCGCAATGCTCGCAAGGAGCAGATGTTGTCGCTGCCTATTCGCATCTGCGGCTGTTCGTACTCAGCCGCTAGTCATTTGCACGGGTGTTCGACATGCTATTTTTCCGACAGTACGTAGATGTTCTTGTTTTTTGGGGGGGGGTGTGTTGGGGTTTGGGTAAAGTCCTTACCGATGGCACCTATTTGTAACGGAGGTGAAAAAAAGCAAGTGCCAACATCGTGGCTGACATGTACGCCATTATCCTCCCCCAAGCGCCAACAAGGTAAGTCTGGTTGGTCAAATTCATTGACAGTTATTTGGTACTGCATTGGGAAGTTTTAGGCCCTGGAAAAAGGACCAAACAATTTTGTACCACATCAGTGTCATTAGGCGATGGAAAAAAGTATTTCAGTGGACCAGACGAGCCCTTCCCCCAATTAGTCCGTTCAAGTCAGGTTCCACTCATAGAGTTTGTCCCCCATCTGCATATATGTCATTTTGAAAAAGCAAATGCCGCCTTTGAGCACAAGTCTGCCACGCTTGCTCTCGACATTTCCAAACGTTTGCTTTTTTTCGTGGCATCCAAGCAGGTTTGCCATGGGAAACAATTGCAAATGTCTTTTGGATCCTCAATAAACTTTCAAGTGGACTTTATTGACTTCACTTCACATCGTCATCCATTCATCGTGCTCGTTAGCTCCGATTAGTGTCACACACTTCCTTCTTGTCATGCTCCCCCAACACACGCATGCACGCACGCTCTCAGTGAGGCCACTTTGTGAGCTGTTTGCTGGGTCTGATGATGAATGTCTTGTGTCAGGTGTTGTGCTGGTGGTGTTCCAAGTGAAGCAGGCGAAAAGGCGCCACGTGAACGTGAGCGCGACATGAAGAGGAGCTCGCGTGGAAGTCAGAAGGAGAACAGAAGAGGCGCAAAGAGAAGAGCGCTCGGTGACCTTCGGCACAAAGGAACGAGACAACTGTGAGAATGTTTTCATGATCAGCTCACGTAAAGTGGGGATAAAAATCAATTTTGACACAGCGCAGAGAGGCGCTAAATAAAAACCTTGCCAGTCAAAAAATATGCAAGTATAGAAAAAACATGGTGAAAAAAAAAAATCAAAGCCTTCTCTCACCTGTCAACTGTCAATCAAATAGCAGCACTGGCACTTGGACACAGAGATGCTACTTGATCAAGCATCTTGCCCACACAACATTTGATCAAGCAAAATTTGCCTCTGGTGGCAGGAAAATACGCCAATAGATTGTCATGGGGCTTTTCAAGGCTGCTACAACGAGGCACTCTAAAGCATTCACGCCAGCCTGAAGTCCTGGTCCACATGCTGGCTCTCAAAACAGCAAACACCTTATGCTTGGGTCTTTCTCTGTGTTACATGCATGCACTCGAGCCCGGCAACGAGGCGCTCTAAAGCGGTCTCGCCCGCCTTCTATCCGAAGAGAAGATGCATTTTCAAGGCAGAAGCTAAGATAGATTCTTAATTGCATGTCACAATTAAGCTGCCGATGCCAAAAAAGGTGCTCAAGTTTTGGGATATCGGGTGAGGGGTGACTCATGCCGGGGTTTCAAGTGCCACACCTGTAAAACCAAGAAAACCTGAATCCACAATCGAGTACCACTGCTACATATTCGTGAATTCGTTCTATGAAGACATTTTCTGTAGTTTCTTTCAATAGCGGAAATTACGGACGCATTCATGTGTTGTCAGGTCCGGATGCAGGCTAGAACAAGAGCTCCAGTGCAGCAGACCAGAGGTCAAAGTGGCCGTGATCAGGAAGACCGGGATCCAGATTGAGGGTGCAACCGAGCAACCCGATGACAAATTCAGCAAGGTGGCGAGCGCACCTGAGGAGCACGTCCACATTCAGGCCACAGAGCCCTTGGCTGAGGTCTTTTTCTGTCTGGTGACCAGAGTGAGCCTTCTTCTGGATTTTCTCCTTACCCCTTCCTGCTCTGCTCCAGGTGGATCTTCGTATGAGGACGAGACCACCATCTCACGGAGTCCAGAGGAGAAGGAAGACCAAGATCCACCCCTCGAGAATTCGAGGAAGAGGTTCAATTCCAAGCCATTCATCCATCTTCAAACAGATCAATGCATGTCACCCACCAATCAAAACCTTCTCCTCTTAGGTCAACTGCGCCTGTCAATCACCGCGGAGGCGCGCCAGCTCGTCATTTGCAGTAAGTGGACCGATCACAAGAGCGACGCAGACAGTGGCCTTCCCGTGTGTGAATCCCTCTTCCTGTTTGGTGTCACCCGCAGTACATGAGGCCCGAGGCCTCATGGCCAAGACGTTGCGGTCATGCGATTCACAAGTTCGAGTGAGGACGACGTCGTCCTTGTGTAGATGATGCCGACTCTTCGGGATCTTTCTTGACACGTGTTTGTGCTTGTGTGCGTGCATGGGCGTGCGTGTACCTTTGCTCAGTTGACATCTGACATAAACCACAACATTGTAATGAAGACTCCAACTGTGAATAACAACAAGAACCCCGAGTACAACCATCAATTCTTGCTGTAAGTCACACACAGAGACAGAGGCGCGCACACACACACACACACACACACACACACACACACACACACACACACACACACACACACACAATACTACTATTACTACTACTGTATACATGCTAATCATGGTCGTGTACACATGTGCTAAGTGAGTGTGTGTGTGCGTGTGCATGTGTGTGTGTTTCAGGCCAATAAGTGAGAATGTCCATCAAAAAAGGCTGACATTGTCAGTGCTCAGAAGACACACGGAGAGCTCAAAGAAAAAGTAGGTGAAGCTTTGGAAAGAGCTCAATATCGAAAAATGCAATCTTGTTTTCATGTAAGTGTAAGCTTTTGTTAAATTGTTAATTATTATCTTTTTATGTTTGAGCATTACAGTATAGTCTTTCATATTAAGGTTACCTAAATTATGTTCTCTTTAATAATTTCTTAAACATGTTTATGTTGAGAGCGTCTGATTGGCTGAAGGAAAGCGTTTGAGTAGCCGGAAAAAGGCGTGTTCTCGTTTATGATTATCTTTTTATTGGGCACACGATGATTGACAGTGTAGAGTGGACTACGTATCTAACACCCTAAGTAACCAACTAGTGAGTAGTAGTTAGAAAATAATAATAAAACGCCTTTTGGAGTGGCTAGATGTCACACTTTGATTGTGAAATTAACTTCCGTGATAGATCTGGAAGGTATCGCCAGTGACGTGCACACGGCTCATCGACGGGATACTTTGAAGGAACGTTTTTGAATGCACTTTTAAAATAAATCCAATAGAAACAACTTCATCAGAATACCCTGCTCATAATGGGAATTAAAATCGGAGTCGGAGGGTGGCAGTCATCAGCCGTCGTCAGCGGCTGTCAAATGACTCCCAATGTGCAATATGATGTTTGGCCTTCGAGAGGCGCTAGACCTTAGTCAAAAGCCAAATGACGATCACGTCTGCGACTGAATGTGCTGCGCAGCCAAAAGTTTATTCTCTTTGCAAAAAATGTCAGACAAATCGGCTCTCTTTAAGGGCCATTTTGCTACAGTACTTCCGACATGCAAATGATCCCACTGACACTCAGACAACAGACCGATACAGTCCGGTGGTCAAAGGAGGACAGAAAGGAAGACAACGGTCTCTCGTGGATATGCAGGCGTTCGGGTTCAACCGATGTCAAATACGAAATGATTCATTACAATTGAGTGAAAACGTATTCTTATTGTTTGTGTGTTTCTCGATTGCTGTGTGTGGGGCCGCCGTGTATTAGTGTGCTAGTGTTTGTGCTTTGTCAGGTGCTGTCAGCTGATTGGCTGCATGAGTTTCAGGATCGGTCCCCTCATTTCATCGCGGAAGGTGAGTTACAACTGCCAATCGTTGATGTCAACTATCTGTCATTTGTTTGGGGAAATCACTGAATGTTAATTTGTTACACTTACTGAATGTTCCGCATATTTATAAAATTCAGCATCTCACATGAATGGTGGCCTGGAGCCACCAAAACTTACTTCCTGTTTTGTGCACGTTGACCTGCAGCTGGTCAATGGTTGGTTCTACCTACTGGGGGCGGAGTTTGGATGGAGAAAACACCTGAGGGTGACCACACAAACAATCAGAACCATGACGTCGCCCTCTCAGTGGCCCGGTGAGTACGTCATCGTCCGCGCGCTTGCGGTTGATTGGACGAACAGCTGATCAGGTCGGATTCTTTCAGTCGTTAGGTGTTGGCATCACCTCCAAAAAGTTGGAGCTGGGCCTTTTAAGATTGTTGAGAAACATACGGTAGCATCCTAAGCAGTGACCAACTTCTGAGACGCTACCACTCTAGTGAAAAAAATCCTGGAGGAATGTAGGTACTGTGATGCCCTGGCATGTGGGCAAGGGGAGCCACCATCATGCCCATAATTATTTCCAGACACCCAAGTCCTCAGGAATAAGATAAATTGAGTTTTGAAGTTGGTCACAGAACGAATCAAGACACAGCTTTATATGAATACAAACATATGTCCTGTATATACACACACACACACACACACACACACACACACACACACACAGATGTGTGTCATGTGATGTAAAGTGCAGTGATGGAAATAGATTTTAAGTGCTCACCGCTCCGAAGAGTCCTCACGGTCGCCATGGGGACCACAAGCTGCTCAGGAACCATGTGACCCTCAGCACACCTTTGTCCTATTTAACACACACACACACACACACACACACACACACACACACACGCACACACGCACACAAGCACAGAGAGTCAAAGCGCCTCCCTCTCGTGACATCCCATCATGACAAGATGTGAAAGCAGTCGGTGGTGAGCATCTCGGGGCAAGCGAGAAGAAGAGGAAGGTTGCCTTTTGGAGAAGTGAAGGTTGGATCTTCTTGCTGGTGTCGCCGCCACAAGACGCCGCTCTCACGCGGGGTCAGAGGGGGTCACATTGTCAGCTGTCAATCAACAATTGTGTTGCATCATCCATTTTCATCAGGACAACTTTGGCGGCGGTGGTGGCCATGTTCTGGAAGCATGCCAACTGGTCCTGGCGCAATGACCGCGCCGACTGTGATGATCATGAGAATCACGATAACTACCATGATTGCGATGATTGCGATGACGCTTATCTGCTCGCTGCAGAACTCTGCACCGGCGGCGCCTCCGACTCTGCTGCCACTCTTTCAGACCCGAAGCGCTTCACTGACCCGGCGTCCAGAACCACCCGACTGCCAGGACCGGCAGAATCCGTAACAGCCTGCCGAGACGCCAAACGGAACGTCGCCCCGGATGCCGACCGTGATGGCAAACGGGACGGCAACCGGGACACAAAGCAAGGCACCGACCGGAGCGCCAACCGAGATGCCAACCTGGACGCCAGAACTCAACTGACGGTGAGTCTGAACTCTGCATTCTGACAACTCTCCGTCTTTTGGGACTGGCGCTCTTCTTGTAAAGGCGCTAGCGATGCAATCAAAAGCCTTATGGGAAATGTAGCGGGGTTAGCTAGCTCCGCGTGTTATTGTGGGAAAGTCCAGCTCCTAAAATTCAGGAAGCATGAGCTTGTGGTTTTGTGTGTGTGTGTGTGTGTGTGTGTGTGTGTGTGTGTGTGTGTGTGTGTGTGTGTGTGTGTGTGTGCGTGTGTCTTATCAAAGGGACACATGCAGTGTTTGTATGTGACTGTGTGTTTCCTGCCATTATTCTCCTGTACACTCACAAGCACATTCACACTTGAGCACGCAGTCCCCTTTGTGTGAGAGTTGGACTGAGGTGCTGCTACTCGTTTTCGAATGGATTCTAGACGGTTGTGGCGTCCGGACCAGGTTTAGATATATAGACGTACTCAGCTGAAGGCGGTCTAGGGTTGGACTCGGTTGCTCGAGGTGAGGACCGGTGCAGTTGTCGCGTGGCATCATGCACACCATTTCCCGCCTGTGCCGCTTGTGCATCGGGCAGAACTTGCCTCAGGTCGGTACCGTCGGGCCTTCTGTGTCCATCTTTGATGGACTTCTTCAATCTTTCATGTCCCGCAATAGATGCACTTAGTGTGTGTAGGTGTGCGCGTGCGTGCGTGTTACGTGAGAGTGAGCGAGAGACAGGTTTATAAAAAATGTACACGCATAAAAAGTGTATGATTTTTTTTTTTCCATACGACACCATGTGTGGGTATTTAATCACTGTTATGTGTGTGTAAAGGAAGTTCTCATGCTTGGCAAAATGTTGATTCAGATTATGTTCAATTTGAATTCTGCATATTTATATTTCAAGTCTAAAACTGAGCAAAGATGGCGTTCATGTGGAGATGTTGTGTTGGTTGTCCGCCGGTTCCGTTGGCGCCTCCGGTTCCCTGCGGAGTTTTGTGTGCTTTTCTTTGACAAATGTTTGCAAGGACAAGGTTTGCTGGCTCAGGAGTCCTTCTTCCTCCAGAAGATGAAATTCCCACACTCGGCTTGACTCGAAGTCAGCGGCAAGTCAAGGTTGTGCGAGTCCACAGTGAAGGTCGTCTCTGCGGAACAATGCAAACAGCGCAAAGAATCCGCTCGGAGAAAGGTCGCACGGTGGGACTTCCGCGGGAGTTTTAATTGCGTGTGTCAGGCTGACGACTTTGAGGATGCCGGCTTTACTCAGTCACGCGCTTGACGTCGTCATGGAAACAGAAGGGCCAACGGTCGGGATGAGATTCTCTAGCTCAGTGATTGCCAACCCAATCCCAAGTTGCATTTTGATGTATGAAAAGTGTTATATAAACATTTAGTGAGCCAACGCGCTTTTTTTTTTTTTTTTAAGTTCAAAAAATTGCACGGTCCACCACCAAACAAAATTGGCACAAAAAGAGGATGCATATGTCAATTTCATACTTTTTGTCATCTAATAGAAGATCATTTATTGGTTCTTTCTGTCACTATAAGTTGCCGGCATTGATAGATGGACAAAGATACATTATTTGTTATTTATAAATAATTTTCTCATCAATGAAGTGAATTTGAGAAGTTCCCGCGGGGGCACCGTTTGAGCTCTCACGGCACACGAATGTGCCCCGGCACTCTACTTGGGGATCACTGCTCGAGCTGATCTCTTGTAAGAAACGCACTTCGATATATTTACGCGTTAGCAATAACGATGTTTACATGCTGTGAATAAAGAACGCCATATTCATATCTTCATCACTCGATTAAAGTCGTCAGTTTTACGATTTGGTCCAAAAGTCTAAAGTGTATTTCCTGTAGATTGCATGCCAGCACAGACAAATATGCATGGACTATCAATTGGTTGAAGACAGATGGCAGCCATCTTACGTTGCCATATTACAGACTTTTTTTTTTTGGCGGAAAACACTGTTCTTTAGTGTGGTTTTTTTTTTTTGGCTAGCATCCCTTGATGGAGTGACAAGAGCCTCTCAAACAACATGTACATTTCGCTGCAATTTTTTTTGTCCTGATGCGCTTTGCTTTCATTTCACTATTACGATTACCATGCACGACTCTACAGCTCCATCAGTGATACAACCGTGAGGAGCCCTACTGTCATGAGATCAAAGCTACGATGACAATCCACATGATAATCGTGACGATCAAGACGATGAAGATCGTGATGGTGGTCGCCACGACAATGACGACCATGACGATAACAATTGCGATCGCGGTAATAACGATAGCGACCTACATGGCGACGATGTGTTCTGCATCCTTAGGTCAGCGTCATCCGAGGACAAGACGGCTTCGGATTCACCATCTGCTGCGACAGTCCCGTGCGAGTCCAGTCCGTTGACGCTGGTAAGACCTCCTCCCTTTGCCAACAAAACCCCCCTACCTTCTACGACAAGTACTCCATATTTTAACGACAAAACCTCCAACCATTTCATAGTGACTCAGGAAGTAGCTTCATCGGAAGATAGAATAGACATTTAAGATCGCTCTTACAAGAACAATCACTTTGACATCTCACAATTTGCAACCTTGTGGTATAAAATGTGATCATGTAATTATCAAAAAAGACACACTTATTCAGGGGGGAAGGGACTGAGGACACATCCCTGAGGTGTCCCGGTATTCAGGATTAGAGTGCAGGAGGTATTTCCACTTCTACAAGTTTCTCTTGTTTGCTGCGCCCATCGTGGTTTCCCCGGCGATAGGCGGTCCCGCTCATCAGTCGGGCCTCCGCCAAGGCGATGCCGTTTTGCAGCTCAACGGACTTCCTGTGGAGATCTGGAAGTGTGGAGAACTGGCTCACGCCATCAGGTGACGCCTCGCTTTTACACCTCAACGGCCAACGTTTGCGTCACCTCGACGCAATAAGAAAGTGTGCATGCGTGTGCGCCTGTGTCAGGAGTTGTCCCAGTCATATCGTCCTGGTGGTCTGGAGAAGCTCACCTGAGGTCAGGACGTGCTGTGAGACTTTGCATCATCCACCAGGAGCTAGCAAGGTGAGTCTCATCATGAGGGTGTCGTCATTTTTGTGACAATAGCCGCTCGTGTTTTGGATTAAGCAATCAAGTCTTGACTAATTGTGATGAGATTTCAACGGTGCTCTTCACAGACCACCAAGTTGCTGCACCAGCCTGCCCACACTAAACATGGCCGCCGCAGACGCGATCGGGGTTCTGTGGTGTCGTCCAGTCTGGAGGTTCTGGGTTCTCTATGGAGGGATCGTAAGGAAGAAGAACACGAACAAGGAAAAGAAGGCGAAGAAGGAAGAGGAGGAGAAGAAGAACCACCTTGCACCTCCACCCTGAAAGGCACCTGTGTGACATCATCAAATGGTGACAATTACATCATCCTGTCCCCTGTGGCGCCACAAGAGCAGGTGAGTCTTGGGGGCAGGGCTACTCTGCTAAGCTACGCTCTGCTAGTTTGTCTTGTAGTCTTACAGGATGTTGTGGGATGCTAATATTTTGGTGGCCGGCACGGCTCAGACAATAGAACGGTGTCAAGTTTGTGCAAAAATCCTTGACACTTGTAACCATGTCCAGGGGTGGGCAACTCCCGTCCTTGAGGGCCATGACACGATCCTGCATGCTTTCGATGTTTTCCATCAACTCGCCTGATTCAAACGATCAGCTGATCAGAAAGCTCTGCAGAAGCCTGATGACGATGCTGATCATTTGAGTCAGGTGTGTTGGAGGAGGGAAACCTCTCAAACCTGCTGTCACGGAAAACAGTGACTTTCCTTGTACATATTTATCTTCTCTTTAGATCGTCCATCCCATATTTGAGGACAGAAGCACGACCATTGGTATGTCTGCTGTCTCGTCCATCCAATTTGGGTTATACATACATCCATTTCCAAAATATCCGTCAATATATACATATATATTAGGGCGCCTGTACCAGACTCACCCCAGACGAGGCGTGAACCTCCTCGACGAGGGCCAAGTTGGGTCGCCGCAGCAAGCGCTCACCCACTGGCCAATGGGCTCGGCTCCTCCCCAGTTGTCCTGCGCCTTCTCCTCGACGCTGCGCAACTACGGCACCTACGGCAACTGCCAGAACTACCAGAACTGCACCATCATCCAATCGCATCGACCCTCCTGCGGCATCGGCGAAGCGCCCAAAACGCTCATCTTCCCCATCTTTGTTGAGGTCAGCGGAGATCCTTGACCTTTGAACCCTGTTGCGGTGTTGGTGGTGGTGTTGATGTGGCGCTGATGTTTCCTTGGGACAGCCTGTGGACTTGTGCAGCCCCGACAGAGCGCTGCAGATGTCGGAAGAAATGCTTCTCCACCAGGCGCAGCAGCTCCCCCGCAAGGTGTCGACAAAACTTCCATTTTTCCCCTCACATCACCGAAACATGCTCGCACACTGTTGAGAGTCTCACACTTTAAATGCTCGCACACTTTAAAGTGACCAATCTCATGTAAGAGTGCGAGAATTAAATCTTGCGATGACGGCATCCCCCGAAAGGTGACCGTGTTGATCTACGACGACGTCCTACTCGTCAGCAGAGAAGACCACGCCGGACGCTGTCACGTCCTCAAGAGTCCGCTCTACTTCAACACGCTGCAAATCCAAGAGGGTAGGCCGCCCGCTTCTTTATCCGCTTGGGATGGGGGTCACCGTCACCACGACGACGACGACGACAATGTTGACGCTGACCACGACGATGAATATGACGGTCGCGGTGACGGTGATGAATTTGATAATGTTGATGAAGATTTTGACGATGAAAATGACGATGACCATGATGAAGATGAAGACGTTATTTGCTGGGTTTTGTTTCAGTGGCGTCTGCACCCCATCACATCTTCTTCCTGCAAAGTTCCATGAGCTGCTGGCAATGTTTGTTCAGTTTGGAGGCCTTCAGTCTGGAGCAGAAGGTTCGAGTCAGCCTCTGTCTCCACGACAACATCCAACGACAGCTGGTTGCCAAGGAGACTGGCCACTCCCAGCAGGTACTTCTCCCAATGACGCCAAACTTTATGATTTTCTCATGTCGTCTGTGCTGACACCATGTTATGCCCCACCCCCCGCCCACC
>CAAKHF010021564.1:0-19526 GCA_901007745.1 Hippocampus kuda
CAGTTTCTGCTGTTACTGGAGATATTTTAGCGGACTATAGTCACTAGTTTTACCAGCATGGATGAATTGAATACTTAATTTACCTTTCTAAAAAAACTGTCCAATATCCATCCTGTCGACTCAACCTGACTTTCGGCAATAAACTGTCAGTTGTAGCGTTAGCATTTGATGTGGCGATGGTGACAGACTGTTGTTTCTGTATGTTTGTTGCAGAATAACAAGACACCGGACACCAGAGTGTTCGTTATGTGCCGCTGTATTCAAAACCGCCGGCCGCACAAACAAGCGCACGCACTTCCCCCGTGCTGCTGGGGCAAACCATTCTGAAAGAGGAGGGTTTCACTCCCCCTAACAACTGTCGCCATCGCCACATCAAATGCGAACGCAACACCTGCTGCGTCAAGGAAACCTGGGAGATTTAATATTACAATAATGGCAGGTTACCGAAATATAATTGAAAATGGACATATTACATTGAATTTGATGCAATATATTAGCAAAAGTAAAGGAAAAATAAATACAACTTTTTTTTTTTTTTTTTTTTAATAATGCAATGAAATTATTTAGGGGGGCTAAAGACATTTTTAGGGAGGCTGAAGCCTCCCTAAAATAGGCCTGATGACGCCAATGGTGTGTTGTTTGTTGATTCCCACAATTGGTCCTCACTTATAACCCAGAAATACTCCTCAAATGTAAATTGTATCCATTATTCACATGATTGAGATGTCTAAGGCTCTGACATAACGTTAAACATGTAATCATTTATCGGTATGTACTTAAAGTTCGATCCTACCTACTGTACCTAAGCATATATTCAAATGCAGAAAATCATTAGGGTTCAATGAATAATCAGTTCTGACCATCCCCACCAAAAACAAGTCAACCTTTTGGAAAAGACCACGTTGACTACAAAAAGCAACGCTTGTTAGACTTCAAAGTTGTTGGAGTATTTCTCAAATCTGTGGCTTATGCGATTATGTTTGCATATCAAACGCAGCACATGGCTGATAGGAATAAAATACCTGCTGAATTCACTTCAAAAGTCCACTTTTGCAATCCATAAACAACTTCTCTCATACAAGCACTTCGCCTCAGGCACTCAGGGAAGGAGACGGAAAGTTGTCAGAACAAGACCCACGGGAAGGAGATCAGCATAATGTTTATTTTCTACTGTACTCGCTTCAAATAAGCGGAGAATGTACAAAACCATTTACCAGTGGGGAACATCTAACATTAAGATTAACAAAGGCGGCATATTAATAGTGGATTAGTAATTATTGTTTTTTCTTATCGCCTGCTTATAGCCTAATCGCAAATGCACTTTGCAACAAGCACATCTGTTAAGTGATAAGAATAATTGGCTGCAATCCCAGTGGCAAATCGGAATGAAAGGAATCAAAAGAAAGAAAGCAGCTTCAGTCATAAGGGAAGTTGTTTCTTTCCCAGTTTGTTTGCACGTATACGTGAGCGTGCTTAGGTCTGACACGACAGGCCTGTTGGACTATCGGCGACGGTCCAGGGATGTTTCCACCTGAGAAGGCAGGTGGAGGGTCTGCATGAGCGTCAAGTG
This sequence comes from Hippocampus kuda, assembly GCA_901007745.1. Classification (NCBI taxonomy): domain Eukaryota; kingdom Metazoa; phylum Chordata; class Actinopteri; order Syngnathiformes; family Syngnathidae; genus Hippocampus; species Hippocampus kuda. The sequence goes on from CAAKHF010021564.1 coordinate 1,571, forward strand.
AGAGGAAGATGCCTAACAGAAAGCCTAAAGGGCTGACAAATGAGCTGTCAAATAGGAACTGACATCTCCGGCTCACATGGTGAAGAAAAATAGCATTTGGCTGTCGGGCATCGCCAGTGAATGCTAATGTTTTGCTAAACTGCACTGTGAAACATTAAAGAGTGCCGGTTCCCTCACTCCCCTAACAGGTGTGAAGCAGGTGGTTTTGTGGCTTTCAAACGTTGCGTTTCTGACAAATTCAACGTGGAAATTCCCCCGAAGTGATTAGCGCACCAAAGATGAATTCGTCTCAAACCTCTGTTCAGTTACCGGTAAGTTGCATTTATGCGCCAAACACGGTGGCATGTTATCAGGACTGTTGTGTTATTTGCAGGAATCAGTATGCATGTTTTAATGAGATGCAATGCCAGAGCTGAACCAAAACTTTTGCCTCTAGATCGTTTTTGATTGACTGCGTCAGGCATCTGGTACATTTAGTGTTGCAGAAGTAAACGTGATGCAGTAACGCTTATATGCTCTTTGATATGATGCGGTGCAATTCTCCACTGTAAATTGAAATACTATGTGTATCTTCTAAAGAATGTTGTGAAAACCCCTGACAAATTATTATTATTATTTTTTTTAAAGGCAAATGTGTAAGACGAGGCTTCAAAAAGGTGAAAAATAAAGCTGCCATCTCATCAAACGTTTTGGCCCTATCTGCCAAGTGAATGAAAATACGCCCCGTTTTAAAACGGATGCTACTTCCCCTAGCAATGTTCTTGAAGCTAGACTGTCCTACACGTTTGAGCAGTAAAAACAACTGCCTAAACTAAAGCCTCTGGTGACTGTAATATTTTCCACTGAGTCGTAGGGCTTTTAACACCAGCGAGAGCCGCTCACTTCCTTGCTTGGGAATTTAAATAATGAAATCGAACTGTTCTGTGAATTGTGGCATCCGGCGAAGATGCATGTTTGGGTTGCTAGCTAGCTAGCTAACTGCACGTTGTAGTGGCAAATGCATGTTTGTATATACGGTAGTGCGGAAGGAGCGACTCTTGTCGGACGCCCAAATGCTTTGCTGGGAGCCGTTTTAGCCACCCCCACAAAATCAGGGAAATTGAAATGGTCAAAACAAACCAAATATCCCCCCAAAAACTTTAATGCTCTATCTCTAAAATTAAGTACTGTATTATATGGTTTTGTCTTTGCACATATTTTCAGCAATTATCTTGAAACACGTAGAGTAGAAACCCATCTTTGATTTCAATGTGCAAGGTTAAATAAATGTTAAATTTACTGCAACTTATACAAGACAAAACACTTCCTACTACTAAGTGGCCGATATGTGCTGTTGTGATTGCAAGCTGACAATTTTGATCGGACTTGTGCGTTATTTTTTTGAACTTGTGTTTTTCACACTGTTGAAGACCGAGGAGCTAAACCCAATCCGAATCATCGCTGTGAAAACGGCCTTAGTTCCACTTCTCAGCAGAGTGAATTTTCATTACAGTTTCGGGCCGCTTTATCCCGTGTCCCTCTTTGGTCAGTGCTTCGAACAAGGGATTTAGCACAAGCATTGGATGAAAACAAGAGAACCCATTTCAAGTGGACCGGTGCAAGGGCATGAGCACGTTTGCAAAAGCCTCTTTTGGAAAAGGCTTGCTCACACAGTAGACACAAAAAGAAAACGTGTGAAATTATGAATACTGTAGCCTACAGGTTACTGGTGCCAAATTAAGTGTCTGCTGTTTTGCCAATAATTGTCACACAGTCTCACAAATCTCAATAATCAATATATTGGAAAGCTAGGTAGCTGAAAATGGGGAACTGATAAATAAATGAGTTAAGCATTAAGCATGTTTCCACACCGTCTGTAACTGAAGATTGGTGCAAGTCAAGAGCAAAGAGTGCGTAAATGACAGAGGATGCCCAAACGTTGCAAATAGATAATTGGAAATTGCAAATTCCTCATTTAAAAATGACAAAGCTGGAGTTGGACCATTCTTTTTCCCAATGGCTCATACAACAGTCACACACAGTGAAATAAATGAATACGAACATACTTAAGATGTCTTCAGTCACTCGGGATTTAAAGAGTGTTTCATAACCCCCTATTCATGTTTCAAGCAGAAAGGCCAGTGAAGCCAGCTGGAAAGCTTCTTGCTTCCCACCGGAGGGTAGTCCATGATCCAGGGGGAACCTCGTGCAATATTAATTTTGACATGCACAACCACAACTAGATCACTTTTATCATCAAAATCAAAAGTGGTTAGTCAACAGAACCAACACGCATGGCAGTTGACAATGCTTACCTGTCACGCAGTAATAGAGAATGGCAATATGTGCTTATGTACATGGTTTCTATTTAAAGAATGATCCTAGCTGTGCCTCTTTAAGTTTGTTGAAGTTGGAGCATATGGAGCACAGTGTGTCTGGTGCTCTTGCTACCGCTGTGTTGGCGCATGTTTGGCAGACATCCCCTGGAATGTAATCGAACTTTCCACTGTATATACAAGTAGATGTCTTGTCAAAGCACATTTATGTATGGTGTGTTCCACCCCATCAACCTGTGAAGCTTCCTGGCCTCGGAATGACTTATGCGCTTTGCATATTATCGCCCACCAGTGTAACTTTCGAAAAGTATGCACTACTGTTCAAAAGTTTGGGGTCAGTTGGAAATGTCTTTTTCTTTTTTTTTTAAAGAAGATCACAAGGTTTTTTTTTTGTTTGTTTTTTTTAAACCACATCAGGGGGAGTATTATTCAGGAGGCTTAATAATAAAGAAAAAAGGTTTCACATTTTTTTAGACATTGAACAGTACCTAGGCACTACTAGAATCACAGATTTACAGTGCATTTCATACACAATGGATTATGTTTTTGTCTAGGTTACATTTGGTTTTGTTCCCTCGTGCCTTTTTTGTCCACACCTGTTCTTGTTATCCGGGTCCCTTGTGTTTAACCAATCAGCTCCCTCAAACCTTTGTGTCTTGTCCAGGTGTTTCTTGTTGTCTCGTCACTTTGCTTGTATTTAGTTCCCTGAGGTCTGCCAGTCTTGGTCGGGTCATTGTGTGTATCTGTGTGCCCCTGTCATGTTTTGTTTCTGGCATAGGTTTTTGTTACTTTGGTTTCCTGTGGTTTTCCGGACTTTGTATACAGTACTTCAGTTTTTTTTTTTTTTTCCCAGTGTCCTCCTGTTTGTATTTTTTGTTAGACATTTTGCTCAGGCCACCCTACTACTCCTGCTAATGAGGATACACAATGTCAAAGATGGCTGGATGATTCTGCCTGGTGATATTTTGGACATTTTTGCATGATCAAACGTGACGGTTCTAAAGTGTCCATTCAAGCCAAAACTATGTTAGATTTTCATGGTGCTTGATTAGCTTACGTTACTGCTTAATACAGTGTCGCTAAATTATTTTTTTACTTGACTGCACACTTGAGTTTTTAATGATGGTAAAAAAAATATTAAAAAAAACGTGATTATCGGTAAGTTAATATTTCACCCCCAAGAGAATGAGGCTTATTAGGAAATACAAGGTGGTATAGGTGACTAATCACTGAAACTCAATTAAAATTTGAAGAGTCAGTGCTAGCACAGGTAAAATGTAATTTTATTTTTATTAATGTAATCTACCTAACTACTCTTTTTTTTTCACCTTTCTCTTTGTTTTTTCTATCCAATAGAGGGCACTATGGCTGTTCTTTGAATTCAGTCATGTCCTGTTGCTCTGTGTGTGACCTTCTTTGGACCACAGTACATAATACCCAATGTTCAAGCAAAGCAGAGTTACATCTGCTTCATGGCACTCCGTAAAGCATCTGCAGCACAGCATCACACTCATATCTTTACATTTGCATCCCCACTAGAAGGATTGCAAAATTGTACATTTATACTGCACCCAAGTTTCTGATTCGAGATCTTTGTGGGAAATAGTACCACTTGTTTTTCTATGAAAACATCAGTTTCAAACCTTTCAGCTGTTTTCAGTTGTCATTTGCGTTTGATGGAGTGTATAACTGTCACTGCAGCTGTTTTCAGGGGGAACCTTTTTGACAGTGAAGTGTTTTGTAAGGAAAAGGCACACTTCACACAACACTATGATAAAACAGCTTCAGGACCGGCAATCTATTTTTTCACAGTTTTTGTTTTTTTTGTTTTTTTTTGTTTTTTTCAGGGACATGCTAACCAGGCCGAAATGCACAAAAACAACAACAACATGGAAGGGAAGACACAAATAGCATCAACATAAATGAACAATAGATTGTTTTCGATTATGCAAATGGTCTTTGGTTGTCGGCCATGTTGTTAGTTGAGATCGGGAGGATATGTTGGTCTTGAAACAAATAGTGGACTAATTTATCTTGCCTTGGCTCATGAGTTAATATTGGCTGTGTTCTGAACGTTACAATGTCCTTACATGTACTAAGATGAGGACTAAAAAGATAAAGTATAGTGAATCTTTGGATGAAAGTGGCAAAGACAAGACAAACTGGCCAAAATTATAACTAACTACAATCCAGTGTTGACATTGTGCGAAGACAAGCGGAAATAAAACTAAAACTGTTTCACTGAATGGTCCGGAATAGCTGGTAATGCTGATTTTGCCAAACGTTCGCTCATGGTAAGATAGCGTTAGCATGGAGGGAGTCAGCTGCCATTTTGGTAATAAAATAATCCTACATTTCTGACATTCATATATTTGTGTTAATGATAGTACCCCGACCGACATCCAAGCTAAGATATACTGTATGTTTCATAAATCTGTGTATTGAAATAAAATGTCAATACAGTCAAACCTCGGTTTACGAACGTCTCTGTTATCGACCAAATGGGATTTCGACCAGAAATGTTTTTATTATATGAGCCGTACATGTTCATGTTCCACGAAGCTTATATTGCAGCAAGAAAAAGAAAACATTTCCACAAAGCTTACGATGCCATTAAAACCTTCAATTAATATTCAACATTTTGAGAATACATGGCAAAATGATAAGCCACCTGATTTTAACCTTCCCACAACAGACTGAGTTGATTGTTTTTTCACCTACAGTCTCTGCGTTCTCCTGTTAAAAATGTATAAACCGCGATTAAAAACATGTTTATGACGAGTATCTCCGCCAACGGTCTTACAAAACTGCTTTGCGCATCTTAGGCTGTTTGCTTATAATTACTTCTGCGTATTGAATATTTTGAGGAAGAACCAAAAAGGTGATGAAATAATGATGCAGAGCAGTCTTCAGAACTTTGGGCTGCTCGCTTCTGTCTTGTGAAATACACTCGTAAGAATAATCATGCTCAATGTGAGCATTTTCTCCCCGTCTGATCAAGGTCAGTAAAGGTTTTATTCTCTCATGTCTCGAAAAGATGATCCTGAGCGATATAACATCCTGCTTTCTGGGGTTTATAGACAGATTTTTCCTCCTCGGGCCGACGATCGTAAATGTTCGAGCCTGTTTGTTATTTACGATGGCAACCCCTTATGTTTGGTCAATGCCAATGTTGGGCTGAGCCACGAACTCCAGGAACTTGTGATGTGAAATGGAATGGAAATGACAGTCGATCAGGAGGCGGCTTGACGCTTCCCACGTTGCCAAACACAAATAGAGGAGCAAGATTGTGCTGAGTATCGTGTACAGTCTACCCCCCACCCCCCACATTTACTGTATCCTTGAGTGAAATTCTATCCTGAAAAGAATTCGCTAATTCTACTAAACATACTCTACCATCCCGCCCTCCTGTTATTTATGTTTTCTTTGCCTTCCAAGTTGTTGCAGTTGTTTATTGCTTTCCTTAGTGGTCATTTGTTTGCACAGGTCTCCAGAGATTCACATGGATGCCATTTCTTTTTTGTTTACCAGACATTGTCGGTCATTGTAGGTTGAGTCTGTTCTTTCAGCCCAGCGGCCATCTTCTTCCTCATTGCTCACAACTATTGTCATCCTCCAGACATGTTCTTCCTTTTGTGCCGGTGTGGCCCCCCTCTAAGCTGTGCCCCCAGGCTATCTGCCTCAGGTCCCCCCCACATCATGACTCATAAGTACCCAGGCTATTCGCATGAGGTGCTCTGCTGTAGCGCTCGGCAGCCGACGGGCCTACCTGCCTGGAGTCTCTTTCACAAGCACTCTCCAGCCGTCGTACACCCTGTACTCATGTCATCTGTCCCAACTGCTGCTCAACACTCCTCGTTCTTGCGGTTTGTTTATTTGGTTGAGCCAATTTCCATACACTTCAGTGTTATAATGTTATTGTATCAAGTGTTTTCTTAATGATGAACACAAGAGAAAATCTCTCTCTTTCTCAATCTCTCTCATATACACACACACACACACACACACACACACACACACACACACACACACACACACACACACCGTATTTTCCGCACTATAAGGCACACCTAAAAGCTTTCTCTGTCTCTCTCTCATATATATAAACAAAACACATTTTTAATTGTGAGACGTAATAACAGAGCAAACACGAATATCTCACCACAGCGTTAATATCACCCAGAAGACACTACAGTAGACACTATTATATCGCAAGTGAAGATTTTTAGAATAACAAGAAGAAAAATAGTAGGAAACTTTAAGAGGATTCTCTCAAACAATTGCCATGTCAGAAACATGCCAATTTCGCATTTCTCATCTTTGGTGCTGTGCTTCCACCACTTTCCGGCACATTTAACTCATTTGGCCCAATATGACTGTGCAAACTGTTGTTTTTGTTACACTTCACTACAGGTGATTTCAGTATCTAACAACTGTTGTTCCACCTGGAGGCACTAATGGCACTGGGACTCCCCACTTGTTATGTACAGTAGGAAAAGTCCCAGATATAAAATGTCAGCAACCACCTCCCATTGCACATCTCGCCTGATCTGGATGGATCGCAATTGTATCTCATCCTTGGCTTTAACATTTAGAGGCACAACTTTGAATGCAGTTATAACAATTTAAGAGCTGAATGTTATCTCAATTAATGGATTCTCGTAGGATGACATGATTTTTCTTTCGTCTGAATCATGTTTTTGTTAACTCAAGACTGTTATTTGCATGGCCTTACAGTACCATCATTGGTATACAATGTATAATCATAGTACCTTTCAAGGGACACAAGGACACATCTTTATCGTTTGTAATCTCTTGCTTTAGAATTGCTGTCATCAGTGTTTGAAACAGTTCTTTTCAAAACAAATAAGCCTGAGAAATGTGGTGAGTAGAATACTTTACTGAATGCTGCAAGCCCTTGAAACATTGATCTGTGTGCGCAGCACTATTATGAGGGTAGCGATGTCTAAGCGGTTGAGGCGAAAGTGCGGCGCACCACAATGCTCTGGGAGCCATTACCGGCTTCAGTGATGCAAGAAATAGATTCAATGTAGAACATTATACCAATGAATAGTTCATTAGATGAGTTTCAATTTCACTGAAAACAAAGTGGTTGCTGAACGCCGAGTAGCCTAAGGAGTGTTATTTAAAAGAATGTTACATGAACTTCAAGGATAATGTCTACTGAGCTTGAGCTGCAGGTAGGGACGCCCGTATGAAACCGTTTGTAGTTTTTAGTATATTCTACCACTGAGTAGTTGATGAGGTGGCTTTTAATTGACAAAGCACATGAAGATGAAGTGGTTGCTGAGCAACGTGCAGCTTAGGAAGATGAGAAAAGATTCTGTCTAGAACCGTGTATTTTTGTTTTGTCTTCTCCCGCGTTTACTCTTCAAACTGAGACGCTCAACAACCAAAGCCACATTTACAAGTACCTACTCACTGCCAGGAATGGCCTCTGAAACATCTCTATCTGCTTTTGACCACACCTCCTGGAGACGAGTGATGATTTGGTTTTCAAGAACCGTGTCAATATCGGATTATGAAGAAGATCTCTATACAAGTGAAGGAGGCCATCGTCAGCTGAGAACACACATGAAACGACAAAGGCTAAAATTTACGGAGGAAAAAAAAAGAACAGCTTGTGAATAACACGTGTCACGCACAATAGAGACAGTGTTTTGGCAACTAAACCTGAAAGCGTGTAATAGACCTCAGAACATGGAAGTCATCAGTAGTGGAACTGGAAGCATATGTGAACACTCAATTAATCTTGCCTTGTATCACATTCTGCTCCATCTGTTACGTCTTTTGTCTTGTTTTGACAGGATTCCCACAATAGCTCGGTTGTATGGTAGCAGTTTTGTCGTGTTCAGTCGTGTCATTCGTATGACCGTTTACGGGTTTGGTGCAATTATGTTCTGCTTCAGTCTGACTTATACAGATAAGTGCCCACACACTGCACCTAAAACCCATCTAAAGTTAAACCACATGTTTAATATAGCCGAGAGTGCTTGTGCTTTGAACCTGTTTAACGGGAGAGAGAGAGAGATTGCACTGCAGTGTGTATGTGAATAACAGACTCTTTTGCATATGTTGGTACAAGAGATGTATTAGTGAATTTGGTGGGGATCAAAAGGTAATATTATCAAATCTATTTTCTAATGTGTAACAAAGCACCAAAATGTTTTCTTACATGCAATAAAATACCACATTTAAAAGAAAAAGTCAATAAATCTCCAACAAGCATACCGTATTTTCCACACTATAAGGAGCTTCGGATTATAAAGTGCACCTTCCATGAATGACCTATTTTAAAGCTGTTTTCCTATATTTCGGGCTACTGCATTGTAAGGCGCATCGAAGTGAAGCCACAATACTGGCTGTGGTTGCACTCTGCATCCACTAAATGGAGCTATGTTAAAGGGAATATAATACAATACAGCTTTATCTATATAGAGCCTTCACAACCACTGCAGCTGTAAAAAAAATGCTACACAGAACATTTAAAATACCACTTCCAAGACATTTGAATACTGATCCAGATGTAGCGCCTTCAGGATGTAGCATGAAGCACGACATTAAGTCCATCAAAATACAACGTTGATTCTTTGGTAACCCGTTAGAACTGGTCACAAACACAGACATGAGGCGTATAAATACAAATGGCATTACAAAACAACAACTCAATGGGGGATATAAAGAGACTGTAACACCAGATATAAGGCGCGTCGGCTTTTAAGGCGTACTGTCGGCTTTTGAGAAAATTTAATGCTTTTAGGTGTGCTTTATAGTGCGGAAAATACAACATATGTTCCCTGAGTGTTAAAGCCAAGTGTCAAAAGGGTCCAACAGTAATATGCTTCTGTGTGTACACCACTTTTTTTTTTTTTTTTTACCAAGTCTTCACACATGTTCATGCCATCCATTCGCCTGCCGACCGTCAGAACCCTGCACCCTTCCAAAATGTATTGTCTGGGCCGCACTTTCTTTCATTCGGCTCCAGTTTTTTAACTATTTATCTGCTTTCCTTTTTCCTCCTGCCCAGACTTCCATCTGTTGTCCTGCTGCAGGATTTCATACTGCCAGTTTGGCAGAGCATGAGCTTAGCCTGCTGGACAAACCTTGTGGATGTTCCACCTTGGATTCCATCCTCCTCCTAACCTGCTTTTTAACTATTCACAAATAAAACCTTGTAATTTATGGGGTGCTTGGCTGGTTCACTACATTTTAGCTCCCCTAATGGTGAGATCCAAAGCAGGAAAATAGTGTTTGATCAGCCGTGAGGATTGTTTGGAAAGCAATGAAATGTGTGCGTAAAATCAAGTTATCATCCTGGAAAGTATCAAACACAACCCAATCCATTTGAGTCAATGCAATTGTGAAACACCGCTTAAATATTGCATTTACCTACTGTAGGCAATATTCATTTCATTAAGTGGAGGCTTCACGGATAATTTTGCTCACTTGAACCGCCTCTTTTTCTCCCATGAGCCCTCTTCAGGGGACTATCAGTCAGACAGCTGCAGTAAATGCTCTGGTGGATTTGGAACTTTAAAATCCATGACACTAATGTGTTCTCAGTTCGCCAATTGAGCTAAGCATCCATTTCCAATTGTTTGGACATTTAAGAAAATTTTAGGGATACTTCCTCATTACTACAAACCTCCCCAAATCAATTTTCACGACCCAGGTTGTGAACACAGTATAATTACTTGATGCCAATCTTGATTTGTTTGAACAGAACAAAGAAAGACTCTGACTTGAGTCAATTCCGTTTCTGTAGAATAAACAGATGCATGTTTCGGCGAAAAGAAAAGCTTGAGGAAAATTGTGTTTTCGAACAGAAGCTGACGATACTATTGGGATGACTGTAAGCTATTGTTCAGTATTGAATAGCGAGACTTCCGTGGCGAGCATATTAATAACCCATGAGAGTTTGTCAACGTCCTGTGTGGCAGTCACATCTTCTCGTTAGTTCACGATGAATATTGGCAAGATGCTCTTAACAAGAAATCAACAATAGACGAAAAGATATATGGCAGACAAAATACCCCAAGGTACAGCCCAAGGCAAAATTCTTTTCAAATGCAAACGTTGGTTTTCTTTGTATATTCTCAGACAGTGAGCCAAGTATCGGATGGGGACAAGTTGATGAATTATATACAGTGCATCTGTTGTGTACGGTCATTGGAGAATCGGTTTTCTGAATTGACAACTCGGTGTAACTCCGTTAGGTACTGAAACAACAGTTTGCTTTGAACATTTTTCAGCATCCATTGCAAAATATTTTAAAAAATAATAAAATAATAAAGTGACAGAAGCGTATTTACGCCAGGAAAAGAAAAAAAACCCATGAAACTCATGTAAAAACATAATTATCATGAAAAAACTGTCACGTGAGGAGAGAAATTAGGACTCAGAAGCAGACAAAACATGGGAGTTGGAAAGTAAAAGCCTTTCTCAATGAAAATACAAACTAACTACAGAGAGCAGGCTGTCTGCTTTTTGCATTTGAACTCTTCAAGTGATCTGATATGAAAATTGTTAGGTTTGGTTATTTAAATAGGCAAAGGTTGGATCATCTAAGCCAGGGGATCATCAAACTCATTTCACATTGTGGGCTACATACGGCCTCGGTAGATGTCAAGTGGGCCGGACCATTAAAATGATACCATACTCTACTATAAATAACCAAAATAACATGTCTTTCCTTTGTTTTGGTCGAAAGAAGCACAAGAAAATCTGAAAAATGTTGAATTTAATGAACATATCTTTTACAAAACATTTCATGAAGCACCTTAGATTTCCTTCGACAAATGTGCAATTTACTTTCATCATTCACGTACAGTATATGCATTGCAACTGATCCCACTGATTGTACAAAGGCACACAACTTTAACAAGTTATTGGTATTGAAAAATACAGTAATGCATTTTAAGATTAAACCAGATTTATAAAGAAAGGAATTTTTAAACCATTTACACATGTGCATATAAATTCTAAATTGAATCCCTGCCTGCACCTTACAAACTAAGGAGAGTGCTATTAAATGTGTAAAGAATAAAGTATTCACATGTCCTTGATAGCGTCTGCCGTGTTGGGTCTGTCTCAGTGGCAGACTGAGACTGCTGTTGTCTTCTCTGATCAAAACAATGTTGTTTTCTACTCTGATCAAAACAGTGTGTCCCCTAGCGAATACTTCATGAATTGCACCTTATTAAAAATATTCATTCCGTGTCTTTTATTCAATTTTGTTCCCTTTAAAATGATCTTGCGGGCCTGATCGAACCTCCTTGGGGGCCGGTTCCGGCCCGCGGGCCGTATGATTGACACCACTGGTGTAGAGGTAAACATAATCACAGCTTCTTAGTGACTTTAATTGTTTTTGTCTATTGAAGTGAGTAATTTTTTTAATCAAGGTTTGCAGGAGGTTAAAAATCTGCCATTCTGTTCTGCTTATGAATTCAGTTAATTGGGGTCCCTTTGTGCCGTGAGAACATTCTTTTGAAGTATTGCTATTGCAAGTGTCATGAAAATCTCATTTCCTTTGTTTTTTTGTTCTTTCTTATTTATTTTGTGTAGTTAACTGAATAACAAGAGCCCATCAAGCAGAGTAAATAGGTTCCTATCTCATCGCTCCTTAAGTTGTTCCCAAGCCGCCATATTAAGCATCATCTCTGCATAGAGGAGGTTCCTTGAGGGTAACTTGAGAGGGGGAAAAATGTTCAAATAAGAGAAGAAAAGAAGAAAAATCAAAGTTGGAAGTAATGAATGCAGCATCTTCAAAATGGAGTAGGAGGAAGTGTCAACTTATCAATTCCTACCCAACTATACTATTTTCTTTTGAACAAAACATTTAAAAAACGTAAAAGAAATATGCAGTATTCCAATGTACATCTTGTGTAACATGACCTTTTTCTTGCAAGTTTGGATTGGATATGCTGTAAGTGAGGTTCCCAGCGAATTTTGTTCTCAAAGGAAGACATTTTATTTAATTTACAGTCACTATATTGAAACATTCTATTGATCTAATTTTTTGATTACCGGTACTTGATTTGACATTTGCAAATACCATTAATTTTGTTTTTCTTCAAATTTATTGCTAACTTGTTTTCATCAAACCAAATATTAACTTATTATTTATTTCTTTTTAAGAAACTGTGACTTTAGGATGTATTTAAAATTGTGACATCCAGGACTAAATATAATCGGCAAACATTAGCCATATCGCCGATTATTTTGGCCGATGTTTGAAGGGCCATTATCAGTCAAATTAAATCAAAATGGGATTGCTTGGGTCACTTTAGGTAGTGTATTCTTTCAAACAGTTTTGATTTCTTACATTGTACAGAGCATCAAACTGTATTTCGGGCAGTAGGCAGGGGACACCCTGAACTGGTTGCCAGCCAATCGCAGGGCACACACATCGACAAATAACCACCCGTGCTCACATTCACACCTGGGACAATCCGGAGTGTACAATTAACCGGCCATGCATGCTTCTGGATTGTGGGAAGAAACCGAAGTACCCGGAGAAAACCCACATAGGCCCGGGGAAAGCATACAAACTCCACACAGGAAGGCCGAAGCCAGGATCGAGCCCACAACATATGCACTGTGAGGTCGACACGCTAACCACTGGACCACGAGCCGCCACGGTCGAAGTAAAATTTCATAAATATTTTAAACTACAGTGTATTAATGTATTTTTAACCTTATAGGCCACTCTCCCGGCTGACGTAGGGTGTCACGAACAACAACCATTAATTTTAAACATTTTTATTCAATAGTACAAAAAATGCAGAACAATGTAAAATAACACAGTGAACTACTAAAAATGGACCCCTCAAGAGTAACGAATACAACTTAAAATGTAAACAAAAAAGTGATGATCTTACATACGGCCGTTCGCATCATTACTACTTGCACAAAAATGACACGATGAATTGCTGCTTTCATCTGATGGCTGCCGCCTAGTTAGCGGCTAAACTGCTAATGTTTAAGTGGACCGGCAATGCTTGCATTTTTATGGTTTCCACTTCATCACTTAGTTGCTACTTGTTCAAATGATTCAACAGGTTTGTTGTATTGCCTTGATTTTGACAGCATACTTTGCACAACGGCTTCCTCGCTTCTTCGTTGCTCCTATTTGGCTGCTATTGGAAGCTTAGCTCTTGGTTCCACAGACCGCAATGATATTGTCCCACATTATTTTAATTTCACCAAGCTCTGTGCATTTTTGTCTGTGCTTGTGATGCTTGGTACTTGACGTAGTAACACAGGCAAGCCTATGTGTTGAGCAGTTTGCGAGAGTACTTGCAGCCAGCTCTGTTGAGCGCTTATGAAGGTAAAAATAATAAAAAGTACAAAAGTATCTGGACTGCCAATTAGAGGAGAGTTGCGCCCTTCAACATCTCTGATTGGCTGAACCAATGATAGGCTTGAGAGTCGAGGAAACTTTTTTTCCATCCTCGATTGGCAGACAGTTTGTGCAACATCGGATTTTTTTCCCAGTTGCATTATTGTGAAATAGGGTGCCAAATTGGGTGCATCATAGAGGCCTGGAATGTACTGCTATGAGTTATTCAATATTCACGAAGCTCCTCCTCTCTACATATGCGTCATTGGCATCCTGCAAGATAATGGCTAATGTCGAGTCAAAAATATTAAAACATCCACACAGTAAAGATTTCGAACAGTTTAAAATATTACATTTATAAAAATGAATTCATGTGTCACTTTAGAATAACTGATTGAACTTAGTCAGTCCACTCATAAGAAATGTCATGTCCATCTCTAATTCAAGGGTGTTTGGTTGATTGTTTATTTCACTCAACTGCAGAGTACCGGGTTTATTTGAAATTGAGGTGTTTATTTGAGAGCAGAGCTTTCTTCAAAAAGACACTTGCATATAAATTCAACGATAGTAAAGGTAATTAGAGTGACATCTACTTTAAAACACCACCGCCTGTTACATATTTTTTCCTTTCAGAGAAGATAGCAAGGGGTCTCTTTGAAACGAGACATTTATTTGTTCAAGGAGTTAACTTTTACATTATTTTTAATTGACGTGGGGGTGTCTCTAAGAGTGGAGGAAATACGTCACAATGTAAACAAGTCGCGCCATGTACAGCAGCTCTAATCCACTAGCACTGCATGATAAGCCACCTATGCGGCGCACAAAAATACCACTGTGCGATTCGGTGCCCCTGCTTCACTTATTGCATGAGGTCACCCTGACACTCTCATCATACACACATATCTTAGAACACACAAGATGACCTGCGGATGAGGAGCCATTTCAGCATGAGAAGCAAACACAGGGGATTGAGTTGTCCAAAGAGGAAATATCAGCACTGTCAGAGCTCCTGTTGACCTCAAATTCGGATTTTCACGTGAAAGCCGGTGCAGCATTGATGAGAGGATATGGCGCCAAATGCAATATAAAGTTTTGGAGTGCATAGGTAAGGTTTCAAATCAAATTAGGATTTGAATCCTTTCATGCACCAATAATGATAATCTGGAACCTGATAACATGATAGGCTCTGCACTGAAATGATCACTGTCCCTGAAAGGGTTAAAATAGGCAGGGTTAGGTTTGCAAAATATGGTTTCAAAATATGGGCCAGGATTTCAGGAGGACAGTAGCTTTTTACTGGAAAATGTGTTTCAGCATTAAGCTGGCGATTTATTGGATTTGTGTAATTATTTTTACTGTGTTTAGAGTTATAGTTACAGTAAACCCCACGTCAGTAGAAATATATTTGCATATTTGTCCACTCATAGGTTAGCAAGAGTGTTAAAAATGTGAAAGATATTCTATTTTACATGTAAAATGTGCAATTATTTTGCAATTAATCATGTTTTGTCTTCATGAAAATAATCATCCATCCATCCATACATTTTCCAATTTGCTGTCTTCGGACAGTAGGCGGGGGACACCCTGAACTGGTTGCCAGCCAATCGCAAGGCACCTATAGACAAACAACCATCCGTGCTCACATTCACACGAAGGGACAATCTAGAGTGTTCCACTAACCTGCAATGCATGTTTTTGCAATGTGGGAGGAAACCGGAGAACCCGGAGAAAATCCGGAAAAAACCCTGGGAGAGCATGCAAACTCCACACAAGAAGGCCGGAGCTGCAATCGAACCCTGCACCTCTGCACTGGGTGACTGACATACTAACCAGTCAAACACAATGCCGCCCGAGAATAATCATAATTTAAAAATGTAATTAAGTGACAGCCCTGAAATATACATAGACTCGAACAAAAATGTCTCTCAAAATCCATTTCAAAATTTTATTGAGAACCAACAAAATACAAAGCCATAGAACCAGTAGACTTGAAACATCAACCATCCATCCATTCATTTTCCGATCTGCTTATCTTCACAAGGGTTGCGAGGGGTGCTGCAGCCTATTCCAGCCATCTTCGGGCAGTAGGCGGGGGACACCCTGAACCGGTTTCCAGCCAATCGCAGGGCACACAGAGACAAACAACCATCCGCGCTCACACTCACAACTACGGACAATTTAGAGTGTTCAATCATCCTGCCATGCATGCTTTTGGAATGTGGGAGGAAACCGGAGTACCCGAAGAAAACCCATGCAGGCCCGGGTAGAACATGCGAACTCCACACAGCTAGATGAAATATCGTATTATTTATATTGGATGAAATAATGTATATTGTATGAATCTGAAGGAAAGCTAGATAATAAATAACATCATGTGAAAATATATAAATGTACTGTATATTATTTTTAACACACTTTGGATGTATTTAATGGAAAACCTGATACCATGTGGATGAGTAGACTATCAAATTAAAAACCCAAAGAGGAAAACAGGAGAGCAACATCATTTTGTTCAAGAGCAACACAGTAACGTAGTTGATTAAAATGGTGCCAAACACATAATGAAACATGCGCGGTGGCCTTGTACCACTGCACCCCGCAGTGTTCAATTCATGAGCCGAGTGTGCAAGCTTTCATACATTGTCAGCAAAGTCGTGGGAGAAGAGGAGGCTGCGGCAGAACAAAAGAGAACAAACGCAAGCGTGTGACTGATGACGAGACGGCGAATGGGTTTGGAGGACATCTACCAAATTGATGCAAGCCAAAAAAGTTTTCTGGAATAAATGAGGACAGACAGGAAGTTGAAATGCTATCTGCTCTCAAGTATTTATTCCGATTTTCTATCCCCTCCCACCCCTCCCACCCATACAAATAAGACAAACAGCACTAACAAAATTACAACAAAAAGGTCAACTGACCTATGTAGTAATCCATAAATCGATTTGTTCGTAATTGCTTAATTATGCCTGCAAGCTGGCGACACGGTGATTGATTGCTTCGCAGATCTGCCCCACAGTGCACAGGTCACGGGTTCCAATCCTGGCTCAGCTTTTCTGTGTGGAGTTTGCATGTTCTCCCCGTACCTGCGTGGGTTTTCTCCGAGTACTCCGCTAATGGATGGATGTCTGGAAGCGACCAAGTTAAATGACTCAAGTGGTTTGATACCCTAAACCAGGGGTTACCAATCTTTTAGAAATGGAGAGTTGTTTCTAGGGTTAGCGATTCATATGAAGGGCTACCCGTTAATAATAAATTTGCTGAAATTTCATTTGATTATATTTTGTCACTATTATAAATTCATTATTTCAATGTGAAGACACTGACACGTTGTCACAATCAACAATTGTTTAACAATGTAAGGCACTGATAAGTATCATAATGTAACCCTCTTTCTATAAGCCTCTGCCTGTGTTGACATTACTAGTGAGCTATTTTGAGAACAATTCTGCATGTGGTCCTTGGGGCCAACTTGCACTGTGTTGGTGTCACAATGTTTTGAACAGTAAAAAAAAACTGCAGGGGACCAAGGATGCTTACTAAAAAAAGAGCAGGGGCATGTCTCTCATGTCTCCCTCCTGTCTGAAATTATGCATTTGTTTCGATGTGAATCAAAGGTACTGTAACACTGTCATCTGAGGCTGCTGAGGAAGCATGGCCTGCCACAGGAGGTGCTACGTCAGTTCTACATGGCAGTCATCGAATCAATCCTGTGTTCTTCCATCACGGTTTGGTTTGGGGCCGCCACAAAAAAGGACAAAATCCGACTTCAACGGACAGTTAGGACGGCGGAAAAAATCATTGGAACCACCCTACCCACTCTTGAGGACTTGCACACTGCAAGAATCAAGACAAGTGCACGGAAAATGCTCCTGGATCCCCCGCACCCTGCCCACCACCTTTTCCAGCTACTCCCCTCAGGCAGGCGCTACAGATCCATGCGCACCAAATCCAGCAGACACTTAAACAGCTTCTTCCCTCTAGCCATTAACTCCCTAAACAGTCACTGACGTAGTCACTCTTCTTGTACAACAAATATTGCTACTGGTCACTCTAAAATGGTTCAATGATTTTCTGCACCAATTGTACAAACTGTCATAGTATTGTATTCTACCACTGATCACTTTAGCTCTGCTTGATACTTTGCACATTGTCTAACAGTTGTCACTGGGTGGTACCACCGCACTGCAGTTCACTTACATTACCAAATGTCATTTGTCATGTCCTTGTTTATGATGATACTAATGCAGCGTGTTATACCGGAGACAAATTCCTTGTGTGT
>CAAKHF010021565.1:0-10021 GCA_901007745.1 Hippocampus kuda
TTATTTATTCATTTTTTATTCAGCAGCCTGACAGCAGTCGGTAGGAACGAGCGGCGGTATCTCTCCGTCTTGCAACGAGGGTGTAACAGTCTCTGACTGAAGGAGCTACCGAGTGCTGTCAGGGCGGGCTGGAGGGGGTGGGAGGGACTGTCCAACATAGCTTTTAACTTAGCTAGCATCCTGCTGTTGCCCACCTCCTCCAGAGTGTCGAGGGAGCAGCCCAGGACAGAACTAGCCTTCCTGACTAGTCGCTCCAATCTCTTCCTGTCCCGGGCCGAGATGCTGCCTGACCAGCAGACAATGCCATAATGGATGGCCGAGGCCACCACCGAGTTATAGAAAGTCTTAAGGAGTGACCCCTGAACCCCAAAAGACCTCAGTTTCCTGAGTAGGAAAAGTCTGCTCTGACCTTTCCTAATCAGGGTGTCCGTGTTAGTCGACCAGTCCAGTTTGTTGTTGAGAAGAACACCCAGGTACTTGTAGGAGGTCACCCTCTCTATGTCCATCCCCTGGATGTTCATCAGTGCTGGTGAGGACTGTTGCCTGCAGAAATCCACAACCAACTCCTTAGTTGATGTTGACTTAAGTCATTAGTTGACTTAATGTGACATTCTATAAGCATTTGAATGCACACGCCCTACTGTTAAATGTATCCGTACTTTTGCACAAGTTGTTGTTCTCTCACAAAGAGCTGAATGGCAAAATTCACAACAGGTGTTTGATCCTTGAATCGACCAATAAATGTCCTGGATCAAGTAGAGCTGATGTTTAAACAGTCGTCCTCATCATGCTGTTCACATTTTGACATCATCAGACAAGATGACACCCAAGAATGGCTCATCAGTATCTTGCCGTTGTGATGCTTCAAACAGGAAGTTCTCATGGAAGTGGCCACTGAGCTTAGACTGTCCCAGAGTGTCATCGGCAGGTTGCAACAGAGAGACTGGAAGATTCACAGAAAGATGTAGAAATGGACGTACTTTGGCCGCATCCTATGCTGATGACCGCTACATTGTGAACAATTCCCTGAGAAACCAGATGGTGAATGCCACTCAACTCCAGGCGCGTTTAAGGGAGGTGAGAGGCACCCAAGTGTCATGTCAGAACATTCAAAATCAGGGTGGTCAGCGTGCAAGATGTCCTGCAAGGGGTACCTGACCACACCACCGGGCGCAGGCGTCATCGTGTTGCATGGGCCAGGGAGCATTTACACTGGACAAGGGACCAGTGGGCCTTAGTGCTGTTCTCTGATGAAAGTCGATTCGCGTTGAGCAGAAATGATGGCCGCCAACAATGTTGGGGACGTCAAGGAGAGCGCTATGCATCAGCCACTGTTGTCACCATACTTGCTTTTGGTGGTGGTGGTGTTACTGTGTCGGCAGATGTGTCCAATCGGTATAGAACTCTCCTACACTTTGTGAATGGTACACTGACAAGCCTACCTGAATAACATTAATGCAGTGATTTTTTTTCCCCAACATGAGTTTAATTTCATCTTCCTGGACGACAATGATCCAGCACATCGAGGTCGCATCATCAGGGAAGGGCTGTTGGAGACTGTTGGACCTCAAATGGAATGGCTTGCACTTTCTCAAGACCTGAATCCTATTGAAAACCTGTGGGATCAGCTGAGTTGTCGTGTAGAGGCTCGAAACTCTGCAACACAAAACCTCAAAGATCTGAGTGGGATGAGAATAAGTCGATTTGTGAACAACATGAGATGCGGTTGTCAACCTGTAATTGATGCTGAAGTGCACATGACGAGTGATTGAGATGTTAAATTTTTTTGTTGTGGTGCACCCACCATTATTGTTAACTTTTGTTTCAATGAATTGTATGAGATGAGGAAATCACAATTGCATCCTTCTACTTAAATGTCCTACTTTCATGATACAGTCAAACCTCGTTACAACGTACCTCGAGGGACATAACAAATCTGTATTTTATAACGGTAGTCTGCCAACTATGATGTATAATACAGTATGAACGTTCAGAGATGTAACAACATGATCATGTAATCCATTATAAACATGGAAAATTGTGTACTGTATATGAAGAAAAAAATATTTTATAAGACATGAAACAACTGGCCATCGGGAACTTCGAAAGAATATGATAATTTACCCAAATGGCAGTCCTGGGCATCATGGCCACCCCCTTTCGACGCATGACAGCTCCCCACCTCCACATCTAAGATGGTAAACTTGAATGGGTTTGCTTGTCTTTCTCTGATATTGTCATGGGGTAGAAATACTTTGGTATTTGGAAAACTGTGTTGACTACTTACAGTATTCTCTGTGCTAAACTTGTACTATTGGATTATGCAGTAATAAACATGTTTTTTCCTGTATTTTTTAGGTTCTGTTACAGCAGAAGTGATGATGTCTATTCTGAGGGACAAGCCCAGTGGCATCTGCATGGACTCTGGCGGGTTTTGCACCACAGGCAGTATGGTGTCTATACTCCCCAGAGACGCCAGCCTGCCCTGCATCCACTTCTTCACTGCTACTCCAGATCCCTCCCGGTTTGTCATCTACAAAACCCCCAAATTACCCAAACACATATTCCAAACATATTGAAAACAACAACATTCAGACCCTAAAACAGACAAGAAAGAAATAGCAAAAACCGGAGGGAAAAAAAACTCTCGAGCGGTAAACTAGGTTTTTGGCAATTTATATGACGAGACTAAAGACCTTTGGATTGACAGACCGGGGTGGTGGTCCCACTTTTTAAAAAGGGGGACCGGAGGGTGTGTTCCGACTATAGAGGGATCACACTCCTCAGCCTTCAGGGGTGCTGGAGAGGAGGGTCCGTCAGGAAGTCGAGCCTCAGATTAAGGAGGAGCAGTGTGGTTTTCGTCCCGGCTGTGGAACTATGGACCAGCTCTACACCCTTAGCAGGGTCCTCGAGGGTATGTGGGAACTCGCCCAACCAGTCTACATGTGCTTTGTGGACTTGGAGAAGGCGTTAGACCGTGTCCCTCAGGGAGTTCTGTGCGGGGTGCTTCGGGAGTATGGAGTACCGAACCCCCTGATACGGGCTGTTCGGTCCCTATACTACCGAAGTCCGAGTTTGGTTCACATTGCCGGCAGTAAGTCGAAATCGTTTCCAGTGAGGGTTGGACTCCGCCAAGGCTGCCCTTTGTCGCCGATTCTGTTCATAACCTTTATGGACAGAATTTCTAGGTGCAGCCCAAGCATTGAGGGGGTCAGTCTTTGTGGCCTCAATATTACATCTCTGCTTTTTGCAGATCATGTGGTACTGTTGGCTCCTTCAAGCAGGGCCCTGCAACTCTCACTGGAGCGTTTTGCAGCCAAGTGTGGAGCAGTTGTGATGAAAACCAGCACCTCCAAATCTGAAACAATGGTCCTCAGTCGGAAAAGGGTGGAGTGCCCTCTCCGGGTCGGGGAGGAGATCTTGCCCCAAGTGGAGGAGTTTAAGTATCTTGGGGTCTTGTTCACAAATGAGGGCAGGAGGGAGCGAGAGATCGACAGGCGGATCGGTGCAGCATCTGCTGTGATGCGGACTTTGTATTGGTCTGTCGTGGTAAAGAAGGAGCTGAGCCAAACGGTGAAGTTCTCAATTTACTGGTCGATCTACGTACCAACCCTCATCTATGGTCACGAGCTATGCGTCGTGACCGAAAGAACGAGATCCCAGATACAAGCGGCCGAAATGAGTTTTCTCCGCAGTGTGTCCAGGGTGTCTCTCCCTTAGAGATAAGGTGAGAAGCTCGGAGGGGCTCAGAGTCGAGCCGCTTCTCCTCCACATCGAGAGGAGCCAGATGAGGTGGCTCGGGCATCTGATTAGGATGCCTCCTGGACGCCTCCCTGGTGAGGTGTTCCGGGCATGTCCCACTGGCAGGAGACCCCGGGGACGACCCAGGACACGCTGGAGAAACTATATCACCCAGCTGGCCTGGGAACGCCTCGGGATCCGCCGGGAAGAGCTCGAAGAAGTGGCTGAGGAGAGGGAAGTCTGGGATTCCCTACAAAGTTGTTGCCCCCGCGACCCGACCCCGGATAAGCGACGGAAAATGGATGGATGGATGGAGACTCAAGGCTGTTCACATATTGAAGCTTTGAGTCTCTTGGTATTACCCACATGTAAAATTAGGAACAACAGGTATGAGAAACAGAAGCTCTCTGAAGAGTGCTGTATGTAATCTGGACTATGTATTTGTGAAAACCATTTTTGAAATGATTAGAAAAAGCAGAGATGGGCACTTGACCCGATTTTGTCGGTCTGTCCTCCGTCTGCGCGCGGGGCACCATTCCGTCATCGCCCCTCCACCCTTATTCATGAAATTATCCTCCATCCCTGTCTGTCGTGGTCCTTTTAAAGCGCTTTCGTTTTTACATTTCACCAATCTGCCATCAAAAAAAAGGCCGTGCAGGACACCGTGGGGGAGAGGATAACAGCAGAGGTTTCACAATTCATCAACATTATTTATAGCTGGCTAATTTTCTACTGTATTCCATTTACCTTACGGGCATCCACTTCTGGGTTATATGTTCTTTGTGCACTTGTCCCCCACACAGCTATGTTTTACACAGTGAGCAGAGCTGAACTCTCAGTTAAAGGGCCAATACACGCAACAGGATTACAACATTTCATTCTGCTCTGAGTGCAAATATTTGAATTCTACACACGCATTTGGACACCCACTTGAATCGCTATTCAAGTCGGCACTATTTTAAAACCGGAAATAAAACAAAGTGTCCAACAGGCTAGCACACAATTTGATTTATTGTGCAACAATGTGGACCACTTTACACATGAAAATATATTTTATTATTATTATTTTTTCTTCATGTTCGTCCCTTGCTACTTTTCCTCCTCAAATTTCCCCTTGTAGGTGGTATACCCCAAGAGGGACTTGTTACCCTTGAGGAAGACCAGCTTGTCAAAGCTGGCATTGGCCAGGGTGGTCCTCCTTGGCCGGAAGATGTTGCTGGCTGTTGAAAAAAAAACCCCATCTCCATAGCAGCGGGGCAAGGAAATGGGGTGCTTATATTGTCCACCCATGCCTCCCTGTGCTCCGCTGGTGCGTTCCCAACGCAATACGCGGGGTTGTGTGATCAGTGGCGTGTTTGAAGCGTTGCAAGGTACTTTTTGTCTGAAGCACATTTCACCCGAGTAGGTTGAAATGAACTTTTGGCTGCCTTGCATCGAAAACGTGCATAGTTCGTCACACGCATGCCCATGAATAAGCAGACACAGCCGAATTAAAAAAAAAAAAAAAAAAACACCCACATATGGTGCGGGATGGGACCGAGAGGCCTGCTACACAGCCAGCTTTCTTAACAGATTGTATTGTTTACATCAGTTTCAGTGTCAACCAAGACAGCACTTAGCTGCCAACACAACCATTGTCGGTTACCACTCTGATTGGCGATGTGTAAATTTTTGGGATGGAGGTGTGTTTTTCTCTCAGTCGTTAGTGAAATGGGTGTCCGTAGGTACTTGACCCTGTTCGGGACGATTACAGGGACGGACAAAAACCCACATCTATACTTGGTTTAGTCTTTCCTTTCTAAAAAAAAAATTCTTGTCCTCCATCCCCAAAATGGGAGTCCGTCTGGGATGGACGGAGGGACCGTTCCATCCCATGGACGGAATTCCTATCTCTGAGAAAAGGTTTGTTTATTTAAATCCACACGGGAAAAAAATAATAAATCAAGTTTTTAAAAAAGCTATGCAATTCAGCAGTTTCCTTCTTCACAGTTTGCTTGCTGCTGTGTTACAATGGAGATTGGGAAAAATCCGACAAACTAATTTGTTCCTATTCATAATACTATATTAAGAGAAAGGTCAAACAGATACAAAATAGCATTGTTGCTTTTCCATTACAACAGGCGCCAATCAATTGGGGCGGAATCAACAGAACTAGGCAAGCCACCACTGCACAGTGCACACTTGTAGCGTGCGGGGTTCTGCCATAACATTTCACGAGTTGGTGAGTCTCGGCCACTGGTTTTGTTACGTGGTGTGGAGATGCCCCAACTCGGCCGCTTCTCCGAGTTGCTGCCAGTGGGTGCGACTTGATGTCGTCAGCCCCGGTGTCCGAAGCCCTTTGGCAGCCGCCCCAACTCGCCACTCATGAGCCGGGCGACTGCCAAGGCTCCGGGCTGCAGCTTCGGATGCCAGGGAGTGACGACGACGAGATGCAGGTGGCAGCAACATTTTTACCACAATCTTCACTATTTCATTCATTGATAAGTATGAAATCATAAATATGGATAAGTATTATTGTAAAACGCACTATGCGTGCTGTATAGACTTGTGTTTTTATGAATTGGCGTATCGCAAAATAAACGCCTACATTTGTTGGCCAATCAGACATCAGTGATGTCACGGCCCTGCTCAGCCTACATGTTAGAACCACCTCGGACGAGGCTTTGAAAAGCAGTTCCATTGGAACCGCAAGGCCCTGAAAAAGTGTAATGGAGCTCGACTATTCAGGAATGGATACAATGCAAAAGTGGCTTTTGACTGTGCTTCAGCATTAGTAAGTTTATTTGTTTTTCCTTTCTCCATTTTTGTCATATTTCCCTACCCCCATCCTTCTTTGCACTTCCAGGTCCATATTCAAACCATATATCTTCTCTGAGGATTACACCCCCGTGCTTCAGGTGGTCTCCCCGCACTTTGGGCCTGTCAGGAAGCAGCCGCGCTCTCAAGTGGACCGCAGACATGACCTTTACAAGGCTCACCAGGAGGCACTTAACGCCATGAAGACTGACCCGGTAGGTCAATTACATGTTTTGTAGTTGAAAAAGCAAAGTACAGAATAACACTGACTGAGCCTCCTTGTAAAGATGGAAAATAAAGAAAATCGGTTTACTTTACACATAAAATTGGCAGGACCACTGGTTAGCATGACTGCCTCGCAGTGCAGAGGTGAAGGGTTCAATTCCAGCCCCAGCTTCCTGTGTGGATTTTGTATTTTCTCCCCGTGCCTGCATGGGTTGTCTCCGGGTCCTCTGGTTTTCTCCCACATTCCAAAAGAACATACATGGCAGGTTGATTGGGCACTCCAAATTGTCCTGAGGTGTGATTGTGAGTGTGAATGTTTGTTTGTCTATGTGTGCCCTGCGATTGGCCAGCAACCAGTTCAGGGTGTACCTCACCTATTGCCCATAGACAGCTGGGAGGAGAAGCAGATTAGAAATGGATGGATAGATGGATCCACATAAAATGCATTGCTCACATGTACAAGTACACCAAACTTAAAAAAACAATAGTACAGATTCAAAGAAGAAGGATCATTGTTCAGTGTTTTGTTGAATATTGGCATAAGCTACAAACAACTGCATGTATTTGGCACTCAGTACCGGTAAGTGCAACGTCCACTGTGCTATTATGTAATGACTCAAAGAAAACATTTGAATTATTTATAGAAACAATTTATCAATGTTGCATATTCCTGCCAACAAACAAACCCAAAAAAAAAAACACAGCTGGGAGGACGCATAATAATGTGTCCCAATTTTTCATGTTTGTTGTATATCTCTTTTTTTCTTTCTCTGGGCAGGACAAGGGCTTAGCCATCTATGGGATTCTGAGGAACCTCGAATCGCAGTGTCTGAATGAGATTTCAGCCATGTTGAGTGGAGAGATACCAGGCGATGAACTGGGAAATTTGTTTTTTGATTGTGTGGACACAGAGATCAAGTTCTATCAATGACAGGTGGGAGAAGCGGCCGGTTTGAAACTAAATTTTCTAGTACACTTTGGAAGATTGGGCTGTTCAACAACTTTCCTGACGGCACATTAAAAATGACAATCTTCATCAAATCAATTAACTGTGTACATTTAGTTATGAACAACAACAACAATAGAGAACTTTAAAATGACTGTTGAGTTATTTTCCCCACCCCATCTAGTTGGAACTGTTAGTCAGGTTAAAGGTCACGGTTTATGGTGTCAGTGTCTTATTCTCTGTGTGTTCATGAAGCTGTCACCTATGATGATCAACTATTTTGTCTTATAGCGACCTCAACCAGCTCATTCCTACCAGTGGAGAGTGTAAGGAAAGGCCGCGGAGAGCCTCAAGGAACGTTTATCCTCCAACTTGCCTCTGCCTCATTGTATACATCGCTGAAACCATTATATTATCACTTAAGACTAGATGTTTTATAATGTCTGATCATCATTTCAACTTGGGAGTAATGACCTCTGTAGTGTTAAGAATGGGGTAGATGGCACATGCAGTCATGTAGCAGTGGTTTTACATTTCACTCTTGTATGGGGTATGTTGAAAGCAGGAATTTGTTGTTGGAAAACAACGGGTTTTCATGCGATGGCTACATGGGCAACATGAAATGAAGACCGCATAGAATGACACCTGTTTGGGTTCTATGTCTCAATAACAACAGAGGGTGTCAAACGAGTTTGAGGAAATCAGCAAAGCGGAAGCACGGTCACCATAGTATAAATTAACTTTTTTTTTGCAAAGTATGAGAAAATAGCATGAAGTGTAAATTTCCTATATTTTATTGCTGAAGTCACTCAGGGTAGAAAAAAAACGGCTGTTGTGGTTTAAAGAGTTTTTCTTGGTGTTAGAGAAAACAAATACATGAAGAATTGTGAAATAGTGAAACATGGAAAATAGAGAAAATTAAATAAAATAACATTCATTACCAGAGATGGGCACTTTACCCTATTTTGCTGGTCCGTCCTCCGTCCGCGACGTGGGAACCCTTCCGTCATCGAGCCTCCGTCCTTATTCATATACAGTACTGTAATAATCAACAACTCGTCCTTTTAAAGCGCTTCTAAGATATCCTTTTTTTTATTTGTCCCACACTGGGGAAATTTACAGTCTACAGCAGCAAGATTGTGGGTAGAAAGAAGAAAGAAGAAAAAAACACTGTTCAATTAAGTGCAATATAAATACAAATATGGATATGATCGCAGTGCTATTTACAATTGTTTTTCACATCATTTAATTAATTTAATTTAATTTTTTTTTTTTTTATTCAGCAGCCTGACAGCAGTCGGTAGGAACTGTCTGTTCTGTCCCTCTAAATAAACCCTACCCTACCTACCGTACCTAAACATAATGAGGAAAAAAAGTGTTTAAAAAAAAGGCTTCTCCCAAATACTATTCCTCTGCTTGACTGACCTGCCTTGATAGATAGTTACAGGTATTTACATAGGTTGTGCAACACATTTTGAGATATGCCAACAGAGTCTACACAAAGTACCTAACTATGAATTTGTGACTGGAAAACGGTTCGCAATAGTTACCATACACAAATCAAGCATTAGCTGACATTCGCTGGTGGGAGAAAGGCTGCCCTCCTAAATAATTTCATTGCATTATTTAAAAAAAAAAAGTTTTATACTTTTGCTAATATATTGCATCAAATTCAATGTAATGTGGCCATTTTCAATTGTATTTCGATAACCTGCCATTATTGTAATGTTAAATCTCCCAGGTTTCCTTAACGCAGCAGGTGTTGCGTTCACATTTGATGTGGCGATGGCGACAGTTGTTAGAGGGAGTGAAACCCCCCTCTTTCAGAATGGTTTGCCCCAGCAGCACGGGGGAAGTGCGTGCGCTTGTTGTGCGGCCGGCAGTTTTGAATACAGCGGCACATAATGAACACTCTGGTGTCCGGTGTCTCGTTATTCTGCAACAAGCATACAGAAACAACAGTCTGTCACCATCGACACATCAAATGCTAACGCAACAACTGACAGTTCATTGCCGAAAGTCAGGTTGAGTCGACAGGATGGATATTCGACAGTTTTTTAGAAAGGTAAATTAAGTATTCAATTCATCCATGCTGGTAAAACTAGTGACTATAGTCCGCTAAAATATCTCCAGTAACAGCAGAAACTGCACTGAAACAAGTTTTCCCTTTTGGATAAATTAAGGTGGTGCTTAATAAAAATTAATCACCATATTATTATTAAATACATAAATAATCATTACACCAATTCTTTGAGGCAACACCTATTGAGATTTTGGTCTATATAAAATAAATAAATAAATATAAAATAAATA
>CAAKHF010021566.1:0-15127 GCA_901007745.1 Hippocampus kuda
TATTATTTAAGTTTATGCAAACTGCACATATATAGAAGAGATTAATAGGGCACATATTCAATGTCTTTAGATGAAGTCATTAGTAAGTGTGTGTGTGTGTGTGTGTGTGTGTGCGTGTGTGTGTGTGTGTGTGTGTGTGTGTGTGTGTGTGTGTGTGTGTGTGTGTGTGTGTGTGTGTGTGTGTGTGTGTGTGTGTGTGTGTGTGTGTGTGTGTGTGTGTGTGTGTGTGTTTTGTTTACTACAGGGAATCCTCTTACCTTCTGTGGAGGGGGCTTGGTCCTGGGCTGCATACAGCATATCCTTGAATGCCTAATGAAGAAAAAAAAAAAATACAAACACAGATCTTTACCTGTCTGCAAACACTGACTCAAGCAACATAACACAACAGTTTACACTGTAGGTACGCGTAAGTGTGCAAACATATTTTTTCTTGAATGAATTGGTAAGAAGGGCCAAAACATGTCTATAATATTATGTACTAATTCCAAGAATGTTTTTTAGTAAGTCACAGATCTTCCTGCTGTGCGTGCCTTGGCCTCTGGGGGCAGTGTGATACAGTGCATGCATGGAGACACACTTAAATTCAGATAGGAAGAGTAAAAGAAGAAAGTTGCGATTGATTAATATCACTTGTATATATTCCTTTGAGTATTGTTATATTACCTTTCTGTGTGTGATCTTACAGTTTTGGTGTGCGAATATTCATTAACTTGAATGAATATCACACCCACAACCCAGTGCTAATTTTCGATGAGCCTGTCAATGGGATTTTAACGTGCCCGCTAGCATTAGCACTGGTGATGTTTGGAAAATGAAGCATGACTAATATAACTGCATTATCCAAATCTTCTGATTTCAACCTCAACAATAATGATTCTCTGATTTCTATCGTCCTTCATGAAAGCAGATGGATTGTCTTTTGTGTTTAATCAAAAGAAGACATTTGCAAACATCTGCTTTCACTTTGGAAAACAATGACCGAACAAGTAAATGCATCAGTTTCAAAAAGGCTGTCGAGTACAACATCCATCCCTCCCTTGTGATATTGCCTAATTGTTGTTTTTAAATCACTAAACAGTACCCAATAAACAACAATAATTGGTTGTCATTTGGGAAAAAATGTTTTTGTCATAGACTTTAAGAGTAATCGACAGAATAATCTATTTAAAAACTATTCGATAGTGACAGCAGTAGTGGAAACATGCGGGGACTGTCTAATCAAATGTGATCAGAGCAGTCAGAGTCCAGGCGCTGATTCTGACATCACGAGTCAATGAGTGTGGAGGTCAAATGTTGTGTGTTAGTGACAACTTGGATCGCTGCCCTGAATGTTCTGCTGCGAACCACATGGACAATTCACAGATGCAGCCTAGCGCACTCTCAATACTAAGTGGAGAAAAATAGATATTCAAATGTAGTCAGGTGTTGATTAAGGAGCAGGCATTGCCATGGTGATGGCATTGATAGGAAATAGGAGGGGGTTCGCCCTTTTGGGAATTGGGATAAACCTGTGGGCTTTGCCAGTAATCAGTGTTGAAACCTGTAGACAATAACTAATCCAAGCCTAATGGGGCCGTAGCTCTAAATGACTGTGCATTAATGTAATGCATACTTAGTGAGACTGGACACCAACAAATGTATTTTAGTGGTGAGTGGCACAATAAACCCACTTGGAGGTCATGCTTGAGGAGATGAGAGCGCTTGCCTGAAGAGTTCTGCAGCTCAAAAAGATTCATTCAACTGATTCTGAGCCCGAGTGGATCCCCGTGAAGAAGTCAGGGAGGATGGTGAAAGAGGAGGAGGAGGTGGGGGAGAAAGGGCAGGTCTGGGACCAGATGTCCTCCCGGTGGGGGAGGAACGACTAGGTGAGGATGGAAGGAGGGGGGTGTATGGGAAGGGAGGAGGTTCTCAGCAGTTGCCTTGCCAATGCCCGTTGTCTACATCATGTTGAGATTGTTCTAACACACTGATAAATCATACTTGCACAAACTATGAAGAATGACGGACATGTTATATACAATTTACACAACATTTGTAGTCGGCAAAATTTCATCAGTACAGGACGCAAACTGGAATCACACGTGCACCCGCTTTAAAATGCAATTTCATCACTTTGCCAGTTGGACGTGTAACTGGGAGCCTTCACATCCACTCTACTCCTCCTCCTCATCATCGCCATTACGGAAGGGCACATGAGTGATTAGACTGCAAATGTAAATGCATAAGTGGCCTTATTCGCCCACGCGCGCTCACACAAACACATACAGTACCTACAGAGTACACAAATCCATAAGGTCTGTTCGAAACAGCATGCAGCTGTACAACCCCCACTTATCGGACACTTCGGATGAGAACTGGACAAAAATTCCTGAACTGAGTCTGGGTAAAGTTAACAGTTGATCAAATGTGTTTTTCTGAATATTTTGATGAATAAATTTTGATGGTAGGATAACCCCAAAAAAAAAAAAAACACTTGGATCTCAGCTTAGCTTTCCCAATTAAAATGAATTGAAAAGACCGTTAATTCATTCCAGCCCCACATTGCGCTCCTTCTGGTGTGCCAACCTTGGCCACCAGGGGGCCATTATAGAACAGACAAACAGAAATGAAGAAGAGTTTCATAACTAAGTGACTCTGTCACGACAGTAATGGTAGTCATTTTCCCCAGAGGATAAAGAATATATGCTTCTGAATATTATCACAGTTTCTTTCTATATGTGCTGCAGCACCATTTGCATTCAAACATCCTTTGCTTAAAGGGTTATAACGCGACAACAAAGATGCTATTCATTATCAGCATTTTGTACCGTGCACTAGAAATAAGTGTGTGAACTTTCCCAAGGCAATGAGATGTGGTTGTTTTTAAATACACAATGTGAAAAGCTTCAACTGGGAGTGCCAATAAACAGCATGAAGCCCTTGGCATCTTTTTTTTTGACCAATTGCTCATGATCTGTCAAACTGCTGCTTGTTGTGAATTTGAGTGCCACCATAGCCAGCACTTGTTAACTTTTTTGCGCACAATTCAAAGAAAATAAATAAATAAAAATCGACCAAGAAACACTCATCTCTTGAAAAAATTGCAAGTTGAGTCATTTATAAGTCAAGGTACCAATTTATATATATATATATATATATATATATATATATATTTTTTTTCCGAATAAGGTGTCAAATGAATGGATATCTGAATTCCAGTCACCATTCTGGATTACACCCTTGAACTGAAGGCTAGTGACTTCATATCTGCATGTCAGAGTGGCCTTTGCCTCCACACCCCCCATTGCATACCAAACAAATTTTTAGCATCTAGGTTCATATCTAAAATCCCACAGGATAGAGCTCACACCTAATTAGGCCATCACTCAATCGACTTGTCAATGCTTTTGTGCTCAGAAGCAGTGCCACGGAAATTAAAATTACGATATTTCCAGGAATAGCCAGTTTGTTGCAGCCTTCTTATCTGGATTGGGGACACCATGGTCAGTCTGAATAGACACAATAGTGAGGAGGCGATTGAAAACTGGGTCAGAGGTTAATTAATCCAACTGACACATAAAGGAAGAAATAAAACTGACTTTAAATCAGTCCGTGTCAATGCCGAAGGATGTTTTTACACACAGTGCTGAATCCGCCACTGATGATTTAAATGCAGAACCTAGAGTTACGGTTAAAATGACTTGTGCTGCTGGAATAATGAGTCACTGCACAGGTCACAGCAAGCATGTGGAACATTGAGACATTTTGAGCAAAATGAGGGGATTGGACCATGAATATAAACTGTCTACATTTTGGCATACCGTAATTTGTTTCCTTCTTAGAACCTGTTGGGGTTGCTTATGCAGCATATTGTGCCGTACAAAGCCGAAGGTGGTGCATGTCATGGCTCAGTCACTGCACTGCTAACATGCCTGCAATCGGAACCTATGCTGGAGTTATAGCCAATTTACAGACCAATGCAAACCACAGTGACTTTTTCTAATGACTCAACAATGATGGCTGGAATACATACGCACATATTTCTGCATCCTAATTACATATCACGGATAGATCATAGAATTTTTGCTTATATTACATTTATTAACATAATTTGTACAAAGTAATATGAAGGGTGTATTGTATACGATTTAACTGAGGGATAATTACAAAAAATAAAATAAAAAGAGTCTATCTGTCCATCACAATCAATCTCATGTGAGTGACAAGATGGAGAGCAGAAGTGTAAAATGGCTGTATGACCATACATTTGTCCTTTGGCTCACTCTACAGATTACAAAATATTACAGATAGCCCACATAACAATGGGACATACTGTAGCCATGGGAAGATAATTCATGGTTTTTTTATCCAAGTGTGATCAACACATACATTTTCACACCTGTCGAAGTGTGGCCAAAACATGCTTTTGTCACTCAGTGACTATACACAACGTAACATACACAACGACACAAATACAACTATTTGCTATTAACAATTATGCAACTCAATGATAGGGTGGTGTTTCCAAAATAAAACAAGTGTAAAAGGGCTTTCCCTGTAGGGCACTGAGGCAGAAAGAGGTGAGCAGGGTCTTTGTCTATAATTCATAGAGTGAAATGGAATGGTGCTGTCACTGCACGTTTGCAATAATACCCTTAATGCATAGCTGGCAACAAAATAAAATACTTCTTAATAAAAATAAAATACACACCAAAGACCATGTGTGCAAACAGAACAGATCTCTGCAACCAGACAGAAGCTTTAGAGTCAATGAAACACCCTTTGGATAAATCTGGATCTATCAGTATTGCTCAGTACAAACAAAGGGAAGCGGGTGTGTGGAAAAAAAATGCACATTTTCTATTTCTTGTGTTTTGTGTTCAGGGGGGAAAAAGTATAAATCACTGTTGTATTAAAACAAAAGATTCATGGAGAATAAAAGTGAATTTTAAATAAATTATATTTCTTTTTTTACATAAAACACAAAAAGGCGAATTATTGATTAATTATTCATATTGCACAGTGCAAGCCTCTAAATCATTTAAAGTGAAGCCCATTCATTAATTGTTGGTGCTTAATTCAACTGTTCATTTTATGTGGTTATTAAATGAATGAATGTTGTCAACCAACAGTAATAAAGCTAAATGATAAGTCAATTACCCTTCCATTATGAAGAAGCGCCTTTATCACTTACAGAAAAAAAGACGGTTTTCTGTTGACAATTACCTCGTAAACAAAATAGATATATAGTTATTGTATTTTGGGAGCCCAAAAGTCATCACTGTCAACGTAAAACACGTCTAGGATAAAAAAAAAAAAAATCAACGTTACCTCATATTGAAGGTACTGTTTCCTCCACTCTGGAGTGATGTGGGACGAAAGGTGCTCGGCGAATTTCATAGTTACAGGAACGAAGATTCCACGAAGTGATATTAAATCCGATTCCGACTCTTCTTCTCCTCCTCCGCCTCGTCGCCACTTTTATGTGCGTCAACTTGCTGGCTCAACATGCGGCAGGCACGTCAGCCCGAGGCGGCCCGCTTCACTCCACTTCTGATCACCGAGCCGGTCCCGTCCCGTCCCACATGCTACGAAACTACTATACGACTGCTACCGGTCTCACCCGGGAAGGATCGCGTGCAGTTGGGGAAGGAGTTTGGCCAAGCGGCTTGCGAGAGTGCTTCACAGTGACTTTCCTCCGTCCCTCGGCGAGTGTGTGTTTATGGGCTAGTGTGCGGTCCGCCATCAGTGACGTGTTTGCGTCACAGAGCGCGAGCTGTCAGCTGCCACTGTTTGGGACCTCTCGCGGCTACTTCCGTCTGTTGCATCTTACCCACTAACACAATTTGTTGTCCTTTGACAACGTTTATGTGTGTTACATCAACTCGTCTGACAACGTTTACCTTTTTATTATTACATTTTTCTTGGAGTATTACACTGTTCTGTAATTTCTGGGAGTCTGACTTCCGGTTCCTGGCCATAAAGCCGTTAGCTGAGACATGATCACCACTGGTAGGCGCGGTTAACAATGCATATGTATTTATATATATAGATTTTTTTGGGGGGTGGGGGGCAAACTAGGAAGTTATGATTGAATATTAATAATTAATTCTGCTTAGCAACAAGTGGCCAAAGAACTCATTAACAACCAATACAAAAACGGTTGGATTTTGTTCTTTAGGGCAGGGGTCACCATCCTTATTGAAACCAAGAGCAATCTCTTCAGTACTGATAAGCGTGAGGAATATTTGAAATAAATTTGCTAAAGTTTTAATCAGAGATCAAAGTAAACTTTACTGGGTTCTTTTTTTTTTTGCACTCATTGCAAATCTGTGCTTGTTTTATTTTCTCTAGCACATCAGATTTTCATTATAATGATAATATATAATAATAATATATTTTATGCACACGTAATAAGTATAAAATATAAACAGCTACAGTAGTACTGTCTTCTTATATGTTGTTTTTGAATGATGGCGAGTTCAAAACAGTTGATCTGGGTGAAGTGACAGGCCATCATTGAATCAATAGCGACATCTAACGGACATTTTTCGTTCATGCAGTTTTCCGTTTCCTGGGTTGTAAGTCGGCACAATTTACAAGATATCATCATCGTCTTTTTTTGGGAAGCCGATATCAAGAAAACGTGGACACGTATAGAGTAATGATATGTTTTTTGTTGAAGGGATAACATTAGGTCGCCTTGTCGTGAAATAACAAACGAGCAATATGAGGCGGAACCTGTGTGTTACCAGTGTGTGTTCTAGCCGGCGCTATTAGTGGATGTATCAATAACGGACCAAACGCGGAAATAAATCCGACTGACAACATTTTCAAATCTAACAGTTTTAAAACAAGAAGCAGCTTATACATTTCATTAACATCGATCGGACCGCTGTTTTCTGTTATCGCTGTACCATTCCCCTACAATCCTAAGCCACACGTCGTCGCTAACGGTCCGCCTACACTAAGCAAAGCAATGGCATCTAGGTCGCCGTCATCCTCTCCGGACACTGCGACGGGTTCAGGTACAGACCCGGCCCGGCCAGATACTGGGGAGCCCCTCGGTGGAGCGGGTTCGGACTCTGACTCAGACCTGGGTTTGAGTAAATTTGACTACGGGGCAATGGAGGCGGGAGATCGCCTGGAGGGTGATGACCTGGTACAGGAGTTTGAGTCTGCCGCCGACCGTGTTGGAAGTCTGGTCCAAACAGCCAGCAGAGACCAGCTACTGTATCTCTATGCCCGGTACAAACAGGTGAGTCATGGCTACTGTATCTCTATGCCCGGTACAAACAGGTGAGTCATGGCTACTGTGACCCGTTAAACCATCATTCATTAGCATCATGAATGAACCAAACTCTGAATTGTTATCACTCATTATTAAGTGAGCAGGTGTATAATATAATTGTTTTTTAGGTCAAAGTGGGAAAATGCAATACGCAAAAGCCAGGTTTTTTCGACTTCGAAGGACAGAGGAAATGGTACGTATAGCTTTACTCCCTCAATCCCTCTGTCCCTCAACTACACACTCTTGTTTTGATTGATTGTTTGCCCCACAACCACTATTCCCAAGTTTCTGGCTCATGTGGAATTGTGTATTTATTTTTTTTTGCTTTGGGAGTGTGTCCCCGCAACAAGTCACTGTTTGCTGACTTTACTGAAGCGTTTGGTGTCTGACAAATTACCCCTCATATCTGGGGGAACAACACTTTACAAGAACGTTTTGAAACACATTCATTTGCAAATATTAGCACTTCATGAGCTATAACTTATGAATGATAATGATCAATGTGAATTTCTCATTTTCAGGCAGGCCTGGAAACAGCTTGGGGACATGGAGCCGCAGCAGGCAATGCAAGAATATATTTCCTGTGTCAACGTGTTAGACCCTGAAGGCAGCAGGAGGGTAATATTCGTAATTATTAATGAAATGATTTTAAACCAATATTCATGTTTATTGTTCCAATTTAGCATTTAGGGTTATTTCAATTTAATTTATCTAAACTTCAGATCGATATCAGAATCATCTTTATTGGCCAAGTATGTAGAACACACAAGGAATGTGTCTCTGGTAGTACAGGCTACCCTGTGTGTGTGTGTGTGTGTGTGTGTGTGTGTGTGTGTGTGTGTGTGTGTGTGTGTGTGTGTGTGTATATATATATATATATATATATATATCATACCACACAATATCATACCCTATATCATACCCTATATGATCCAATCAGATAATATTCTTTGAAATTATTTCAAATGAGCTAAATATTACAAATTATCACAGCTTCTTTGGATAAATTGCTATTTACAATCAAATGTCACCAGTGCAGGCGTTGGGGCTTCGGTTCCTACTCAGGGCTGGTGCAAATGTGAGTGTGACCAGTTATCTGTAACTCTCTGTACCCTGTAATTGACTGTTTTTTTTTTTGTTTGTTTTTTTAAAATAAATAATGCAGTGATGCATCTTTGCCAGTGGAGGTCAGTCTCACTGCATCAATTATAATCTTTGGTTTATGAAAAAAATAGACACCTCCACGACAGTTTTTAACCAGTTTTTTTTTTTTAAAATATAACTGAATAATGCGAGACGTTGTCATCGACCGTGTCTGTTTGTAGTGTGACACAAGCGACACCGTGACGCTCTTGTGTCAAGAGGGTTTGTGTTGCCGCTGGCGACGCATCTCTTGGGGGCAACTGCAGACTTCTTCCATTACAATGATAATATTGCACTCTGAGCTTCTCATTGGAACACCGCTCAAGTCGAAATGTGTGAGGAAGAATATGACAAGATATTAAAAGCCTTATTGTCAGCTGCACAGTAAAGTAGCTGAACCTTTTCTTCAAAATGACCCACAGGACAGGACAAAAGGAGAAATTTGTTTAAAAAAACAAACAAAACAAAACATTTCCTCAGGATAAAATACACATTTAATGGCCACATAACATTTCTGCCAATTGTGCATGCATTAAACAACATTTCTATAAAATACTTTTGTTATATGATATCTTTGAGTGATTAAAACACATTGAAACTGTCATCATGAAAATGTTGCTGAATAATTAAAGTCCCCGTGTCATAATGGGGTAAATATCCTTTTAAGAAACCCTCCA
The DNA here is from genome assembly GCA_901007745.1 of Hippocampus kuda. Taxonomy (NCBI): domain Eukaryota; kingdom Metazoa; phylum Chordata; class Actinopteri; order Syngnathiformes; family Syngnathidae; genus Hippocampus; species Hippocampus kuda. The sequence continues at coordinate 9,091 of CAAKHF010021566.1, forward strand.
TTGTTTTCAGTGACATTACTACCAGAATGTTCTTTCAATTTCATATTTGCACTTATGTTTCGTAATTTTCATCATATTATGTGTGCAGTTTGATGTTAGCACCGTTTTCGCACCATTCTGACGTACAATCAGAATCAGAATCATCTTTATTGGCCAAGTATGTAGAACACACAAGGAATTTGTCTCCGGTAGTGCAGGCTACACTAGTATCATCATACACAACAACATGACAAATAAGTATGGAAGGACATTCCTGTAATGTAAGTGTACCGTTGTGCGGTGGTACCACCCAATGACAGCTGTGAGACAATGTGCAAAGTATCAAGCAGAGCTAAAGTGATCAGTGGTAGAATACAATACTATAACAGTTGTGATGTTGGTGCAGAAAATCATTGTACCATTTTAAAGTGACAAGTAGCAGTATTTGTAGGACAACAAGTGTGCAATTGTGCAGATGCTTTCCATCTTGGCTCTGACCCTTCTTTGTAGCATTTGCATCCTTCTTACCTTCATTGAAAACCCCAAATTGTTTCAAGGTGTGATTGTGAGTGTTATTCTACCATGTGAGCCTACCCAAACCGCTTGCCCAAAGTCAACTGGGATTGGTTGGTTTCAGCTCAGCCGTGGCTTTAATTAGGACAAACGTGATAGAAAATGGATAGATAATGACACAATGTAGGCTTTGGATTTAGAGCTTTCCATTGCTGTACGTATTTTGGTGAATGTTCGCAAAGGGAGTCCACATAAGGATGCCTTTGGGAAAATAGGCAAAATGAATTGAAGTGTTTGTGCCTGAAAAGCCTTTTATGACTGTGTGCACCGTTTCTGCTGATCACTGTTTCTCCTTCTTTGTTCCCTCCATGTTCAATGCCTGTCCTCTTCCCGTTAATGTGGCCCCGCTCCCCTCTTTAACCCTCCGTTCATTGTTTGCTCTTCTTCCTTACTTATGTCACTTTAATGACGTCACACTCATGCTCCCGACCACGCTTGACACCTTCTTTTTTCTTTGGAGAGGAGCGAGCGGGAATAATTGCTGACTTTACCTCATTGCCACACAATGCCAGTGAGGCAGTCGAGCATGCTGCCTGCAAATGTCCAAACCTGAAAAGAAGCTGATTGTATTACTACAGCCTTTATCTTGGAAGCGCCGTTAAATAAGTAGTGTATAGACAGAGAAACAGGGCCGAGAATAATAGCCAGAAGTCGACCTTTGTTCCTGCTTCAATTGTTCAGAAGATACTGGTTTTATATTAGATTATACTGCAGGGAAGCAGGGACAGCGCATCAGCGAATATTCTGTTTCGCAAGTGGATTAGTTTGTCCCAAAAGTGCACGCACCGTTCTTTCACTTGTCGTGTTCCCCCCCCCCTACTTTTTCCATTTTTATGAAATCAGGTTTGTGTGGGCTTCTTTGGAAGTCAAGTTTAGTCACTGAAGAATAGGCTGGGGTTGGAAGAAAACACAAATTTAATGAGGAATGCCATAAAAGAGATAATGCAGTTGGGCACAGGCCTATTTAAGGCCAAATTGTTGGATTAGAAACTGAGTACCCACCTCATGCGCATGCCTGAATTTTATTCGGGTGCATATAATATTTACTGAGACATTTGGGAAAGAGTGGCGCAATACCTGCATCGTTATTCACATCCAAACCAAAACATATTGGGTTCTTGCCTGGTCCATAGGCCACCCCGTCACCAAATTTTGCAGTGTTGGAAAGTGAGCCTTCACAAACCAAAAAAAATATCATGAAACAGAACTTAAAAATCAACCCATTATACCTTTTAACCGTTTCATGCACCAATAATGACAACCTGTCACCTGATAACATGATAAGCTGTCCACTGTAGTAACCGCTGTCCCTGAGAGGGTTAAACTATTTGAAGTTAGGTGAGGGTCTTTAAATCTTGCCTGAAATTCTCTCACAAGGAAGGAACAGCTCCCACTTTGAAAATCACTCACGATCACACACTTACTGGCACAACATTAACCGTGTTACTGCCAGGGGCATAGCATATGTACAGGTGTCTTGTTCTCGTGGTTATTTATTTATAAGGTCAGGTCTGAAACGTCTTGTATTTTCCTTTTTTTTTTTTTTTTTAATGCATCAGAAGTTCAAAGGTTAAACACAACAGTTTTGTACAGGCTTGCTAATGCATCAATGCTGGGCCTGAACCTTTGTCTCTTAGCAGTACCAAAGTAAGGATTGTGGCACGTTTAGGGTTTTTCATTGTCAAGTTGTGCACCAGTGTGATTCTTTCATGTTTATTTATGTTAACTAACTCGTGCGTGTGATCTGTGTGTGACAGGAAAGCCGAGGAGCAGAAAGGAGAACGGGCTTCGGAGGCGCAGCTGTCAGCTCTTTGTACCAAGAGGAGACCATCAGGTAGTAGAATTACAAATACACAAAAAGCCCACCAAATATATTATCACACTTTCTGAAAGAAAGCCTCTGTTCTTTGACAAAAGAATGTGAAAAGTCAGCGGAATTGTGGAGTTGGCTGATCCCGCAGTGCTCACATCGCCTTGGTCCTTGGCTTGGCTCTGTTTGATTACATTCAACAGAGCAGAACACACACTCCTCATTTATGTTAATGGAATATTTTCTCCCATTTCCTCATGCCTGGCAGACTTACTCAAGCTTAAAGACCTCATCTTCCTTCCAAATGAAAAAAAAAAAAGCAGCCCTTTTGGCAATTGAAAGGAGATGTTTGAATCCTGCTGGTTTCTCGCTTCATAATTAGTATGCGCGGTTTTTGGAGACGCCGGCCAGTGTCTCTCCTTTATAATTATGTTAGCATTGAAGGAAAGAGGGGGCGTGATGACAACGTAGTGGGCACACATTCCCAGAACTCTGACTCCGCTCGCAGGTAACAACCATGTCCCCGTATCCAAACGTACACGCCTCTCGACGCTCAACGCGATTGCGTTCGAATCCAAGCAGAACTCTCTGGCACTGTCACATTGACTGCTCTGCTGCATTCCAATTTCATCTTTGCTCGCAACCGCAAACACACAAAACACTCCCCCTTCAATATTCAACAGCTACGCACCTGTCAGAGTTAATTGCATTGATCGCCCCTCACCTCACTCTCAAGACGCGCGCTTGTGTGTATTGATAAAAAGCGGCATTGATTTGCAATATCACAACGTTACCGAGCTGATCAGCGTGTGATTGAGGAGGCTTTGAGCGCCCCGTTTGTAATCCCCTCGACAAAACATGCTGATCAACGCAGGTCGGGAGGCGGCTTTGTTGCCTCGGGCCCTTTGACGGTAGCAGGCGCTGAGTTATTTCACTTCTCATTGCTTCTTTATTGTGTGTGTGTGTGTGTGTGTGTGTGTGTGTGTGTGTGTGTGTGTGTGTGTGTGTGTGTGTGTGTGTGTGTGTGTGTGTGTGTGTGTGTGTGTGTGGCCAGTTTCGTCTGATGGATGAAGGACATATCTTCTCGTATATCAGACTGGACGCCCACACGCACGTATACACACAGTGCACATGAGGAGCTTTTTTTTTTCATGACTGGGTAGCTGGTGACCTTCCCAGCATGCATTGCTGCACTGTTGATGTCACACTGCTTACAGGAGCCGCATTAATCATTTGTTTGTTCCGTGTTTGGAGAGCTTCACATTGTAGAATTACAGGCACACACCATACAGATGTTTTGGTCTGTAAAGATTTTTTTTTCCCCTTTGGCACTAAAGTGTATAATATTGGCATCCTTGTCCGATCATTGACAAAAGACTGATGAGCTGGCCAATGGATTAGTTACTGTGGGAGACGGATGGTGGCCACACATCAGGAGCACTTGGGGTCACCGTGGCCATCGGGCAAAGGAAGGGAGTGGGCGTGTCCGAGCGGGAAAGTCATGAATATACATTGCGGCGGTAATCAGGAATATGTAAATGCATGAGATCATACAAAACGTTGCGGTGATAAAAGTGTAATGAGTTATTCATGATTCATCACAGGCTGATGGGCACGACGCCGAGGGGGGGAAAAAGGGGGGCGTAAGATGAGTGAATGTGTTGTTGAAACAATATGAAAATAGCTTCACTCCAAACAACTAAATTGTGAGGAGTCTATGACAGATTTTGTATTCAATATCTGCACATGACCTGGTTACTGGTATAACGGGGGTTTTTTGTTTTGTTTTGGGGGTTTTTTTGTGATCAGGAACAAACACAAGCTTAGTCGTGTTTGTGTTGAGAAGCACTGGATCCCTACACGTTGCTCCTCCTCTATTTCCTAATCAGTACAAACAAGTTTTCAGGACGTTTCACCTCCTCCACTATTGATTTGTGGTGCACTAGGTTACTGGTGAATGGCCGTAAATAATCGGCAACAGCCCAACGCTATTGTATTTATTTATTTTTTCCTATCGCAGTGCTTTTGCTCTAACAAAGTGAGGATTATTTCCTTCAATTTCTGGACGAGGTGCAGAGAACTACAGACAACCTAGGCCAAATACTGTGAAACCTCACAAAAAGTTTGTCCACTTGGACACACTGATTACAGCCAACTTTCACTTCTTAATAAGTGCGTGCGTTCGGTACCCGTCTGAGAAGAGGACATATGGATCACTCACCAACCCACAGCATTATTTACACCTGGAAAACATGCAACTAATAGAGAAACTAAAAAAAAAAAAAAAAGACTACAGAAAATACTTAAAAAAAAAAACACGTTATTATTTTCCGATTTTAGAATCTTCAATTGGATCTCATTAGATTGAATTGGTCTACCAAATGAAGTATCTTTGGACATCTGGTTCCATTTAGCACAGCAAAACAGAGGTTCTTTAACTCATTCACTCCCAAAGACGTTTTTAAACGTCTTTTCAGACTTGGTCCAGAATTGGCTGGTACTGAATGAGTTAAAGGGATTCAACCTTGAAAATGGTGTCACCTGCCCCCACCAATAAGCGAAATACCGCCCTGTGTGTATGGGCACTGTGGCTGCACTGTGTTATGGGTCAAGGTTGGGTTGAGCACAGAGAGCGTGTAGCTGGGGCGTTGAGTGGATGACGGGGGCGACTGGCAAGGTTTGGGCCTTTGGGATACAGCAGCCACCCTCCAGAGGGGTGTGTGGGCTGTCTGTCACACAATAGAGCACTAAATTCAATTAATTTGAATGGCCAGCATGAGTAAGAGGGAGGGGAAGGCGTAAAGCTCTAAATGAGATTTCGCCCCTTCTCTCTCCCCGCCACTACCACACCAGCACTCACTCTTGTCCCCAATGCTAGCAGGTGATTAGAGATGCAGAGAGATAATCAGAGGTGGGATGGCGCCTCTTAGGTGTGTTTGTGTAGCCATTGTATGTCAGCGTTCCCTTGGGATGTGGCGTGTGGTTGTTGCCTGTGCATGAGGCAGACAGAGGTTGTGTTATCTGTCTGTGTGCGTTTGATGTGATCCTTCAAGTGGGGGAACAACAAATAAGCTTACCAGAAATGGTTTGCTGACGTTTGCCTCACTTGTTTTCCTCCAACATTTATTGTCAATCAATTATCAGAATTGATCATTATTTTAAAAATGGACTCATCGTTTTTTCTTCTCTCCTTTTTTGTTTTGTCAGAGAAGAGGATAAGAACATCTTTGATTACTGTCGAGAAAACAACATCGAGCAAATCAGCAAGGCCATCAGCTCCCAGAAAGTGGATATCAACTGCAAAGACGAAGAGGTAATAAAAAGACCCTTGTGAAAAACGTTCACGCGTGGTGCACAACACGGGTCACAGGGGGCACATTTCCTTGCTCATCACTGCAGTTCTTCACGAGAATGAGTGTGAACTCAAACCTAACCGCAGGGCTGCCTGTGTGACACCAGAGGGCAGTAGTGAAGTTTTGCATAAACCAACAGCCAGACTCGAGGCTGAGGACCTGTGACCGTTTACATTGCGGTGTGTGTGTGTGTGTGTGTGTGTGTGTGTGTGTGTGTGTGTGTGTGTGTGTGTGTGTGTGTGTGTGTGTGTGTGTGTGTGTGTGTGTGTGTGTGTGTGTGTGTGCGCGTGTGAGTGAGTGAGAAACTGGTAACTCAGAATCA
>CAAKHF010021567.1:0-11014 GCA_901007745.1 Hippocampus kuda
TATTTCAGGTTGACTTTACTTTGGGAAGAAAACTCCACACAGGGAGACCAGAGCCGGAATCCAACCCTGCACCTCTGCACCGTGAGGCCGACGTGCTAACCAGTCGACCGCCGTGCCGCCTAGATGCACCTTCAGATTACCGGTAGTTGAACTGCATATTGGCCTATTTGACTGCCGCTTCCTCTGTTTGTCCTTCCCGCTCCTCCCTGATGTTAAAGAAAATGCCCCTCGGTCTGACAGAACGCCCAGCGAGGTGCAGCACAGTCTGACGAATTCTCAAACATGATAATGACAATTTTTACGCTGAGCGCAAGGGTGTGCACTCACCGTGCCCTGCCTGATAAGTGACTGCTGCGGCTGTACTGACAGCGCCTGCTTCATTCATACAGTACATAAGCACATGCCTGCTCTTGAATGGCAAGAGGGTGAAAATGACAAGAAGTGTCTTTCACAGTTATTATAAGGATTTTGGAGGCTTCCAGAAACATGTCCTTTCTAGTGTTAAAAGTTCTGCCATGTTCTGCCTTGATTGTGCCCCAGCACCAGCTGGAGTGAAGGGCGTTTCCCTCCAGCAGGTGCACCTGTGCCTCGTTACTCTATCGATCTTGGCTGTGTATTTAAGGACACCGACATGCTTCAAGTATTATTTTATCGTCCTGTTGATACAATTCATAGGCACTTTCATTTGTTCATAGATTTTTGGTTGGAAGTATTTTGTTTAATGTTATTTTAATATTGCTCTTGGTTTTTTTTTGTGTTTTTGAATTTTACATGTTTTATTTTGTGCATACTGCTTTTGGTATCTTGCATTGTTTACTCCTGGCTCCTTATGACCAGCGATTTTAGTTCATATTTTTTCTGTGTGATTTTTCTTGAATAAATATTTTTGTAATCCCACCTTGTCTGAGCCTGCATATTTGGAATCTGAAAACATTTTCGGGTTCGGTGTGAAGCTAACAGGTTCATCATTGTCCCTGCGTCTGATTAAAAATTATTGTGGTTTACCTTCAAGTAATTACCTTTTCAGACTTGTAGTTCTGAGGGATATAGCCATTCCTGAAGTACACGACTGCAACTTCTTGACAATCACTGAATTTGTGGTGCGACAGAAATGTATCAAAACAAGCCAAAACACAGTCGACGCAGGTCTTCATGTTGACTATGAATGGATGGAAGAAACTTACACAAACAATCTCTTGTCCTTGTCAAGGTTTCCAGATGCAGAGACATCCTCAAAACGCTTTCGTATGGTGGCAATATTCCTGGAACACATTGACAACTGTGAGATTGTCATGAAATGAAAAATGGTCGGTGAGCCAAGAATGCATTTTCACAGAAACGCTGCAAGGGTTTCATTCATTTCATTTCATCAAGGTTACTCAAGATATTGTGAAAGTCTTAAGTAATCACACTTTACCTTTTCCACAGCTCATTCTCAACTACTCGTTGATCCATGATATTGATCTCGTTCTCCGCCACCAGGAACATGACAACCGCTCTTTAATGACAAAAGAGGGCTCCTGTTAAACACTATGCCACTACATAAATACATTCTATATGAGGAATGTAGTTCATAATTGTAAAAAATAAATAGCTACCTTTGGAAAGCCCAATCGATATGATGTGAAATTTAGTGTTCTTTATAAACCTGTTATGAGGCAATGAAGTGTTGTTTAAGAAGATTTTCAGTGGACTTACCGCCTTGATCCGTAGAGCGCCCAGGCCTTGGCCAAAGCCTTGGCCAGACCTTCCGCAGGATTGTTATCAATGATGCGTTGGCTCTCTTCCAGCTGTCCAGTGACCTTAAGAATGTGTCTGTTTTAGCAACACAAACAACATTTTTGTCAAGAGTAACAGAAACTTAAAAAGGTAGCTCAATGTTAGAAACAGAGTGCAAATTCTGAGGTCAAACACAATTTGGAATTTGAAATTAATTTTGAGAGAAAATTAAAAAAAAAAACAGGGTCAAACTGTCACCATCTTCAAATAATCACAATGAGCACAAGCCATTTTCAAAGCATCTTTTTAACACGAAAAAAAGCACTGCACTGAAGAAAATGAAAATAAACACTTGTATTGGTGTTTATGTACTCTTTACTCATCCAATACGCTTGCTTTGTTTCACAACGGGGCCATCCCGCCCGGTGCTCGGTTTGAGTTTTTTAGTTCAGTTTGGCTCCGGGGCAACTCGCTGAGTTCGGAAACCAAAATATAAGCACGTTGAGCGGCCACTTTGGCCGAGGCGCGGGACTCCAGCCTTGCGCCGGCATTCGGGCGGGTGGTTTCCGGATTGCCGCTGGGCCACCCGCCAGGATTGCTGCCTGCCCTGCATGCGTTTTGTGTGTTTCAAAGACGAAGCTATGCAACGGCTCATAATATAAATTTCCAAACCTTCCAAGCCTGTGTGTTAGCGCAAGGACTCACCATTGTACTTCTCCCCATCTGACATCATGATAGTTGGAACAAGCAATCCTGGCACTTAATAGGGATCTGTAATATTAACCTTTCCAGCATTCCCATGTATCACATTTTGTTGTTTTCATCCAAGTAAGATGTGAATTCACATGCACGGAATGTTGAGTTACAATCACGAAACCTATCACTGCTCTCCATTGTGAATCCTATGCCTGCTTGTGCGACTATCCTGCCAGCATGGCTGCGCAAACAAATGGAGACAATAGAAAGGTTTACAATAAAATGCTGAATTTAGGATAGAAAGATTCATTGCCAACAAAGAATTTGGTTAAGGTGGAAAGTGCCACTTCTTGCCACCCTGGAAAACCGCCAATGGGCGACATCAGAGGCCCATTTTTCCATGGTCATTTTTGCTCAGATTTTCAAGGGCTTTTGGAGATTTTAATCCAAAAGCCTTATTTGCACATATTTCAGTATTTTGAGGTTACATTTTGTCAACTATTTTGTACGTTACCGGTGTACATCAGGCATGCGTGCGGCGGCGCCTCCAGCACCAGCAGAAATGGTGTTGATTTCAATCTGTTTCAGAGAAGTGTGTCCGTCCTTCTGGTCCCACATGTAGTCTGATCGATTTAAACCTAACACAATTGACTGGAAGTACAGCAAGGATACAAAATGAGAGATGGATACTTTAAACTGAAGACATTGACGTCATTGTGACCTCTACAATGAAGCTTGTTTTTCCTATTTCATATACAGTGGTACCTCTACTTACGAACGTCTCTTCAAATGAAATTTTCAAGTTACAAAACGCCTCAACAGGAAAATATTTCCTCTTGTTACGAAAGAAATTTCAAGATAAGAAAGGGAAAAATACAGTATAGGCTGCTCATCGTAGCTCCGAGTCTCATGAACGCAACATACTCATAGCTGCTCTGCCATTGGCTATTACCCAGCATCTTCCTGGCATCCCATTGGCTAAGAGGGACGTCTACCGAATGTGTCAATGCATGTAGATAGATAAATAGAGATGTGTTTGTCCAGCGTCCTCTTCATTCGCCTCGGGCCATGAGGCGTTTCGATAATTTACGTAAATGTGAATCACCCACAACAAGTGTTCACCAGTCGGGCGATCGCTCACTATGCTGATATTTGCCGTGGACATTTTCAAAGGATTGTTAAAAGCCAACAAAGGCAAACGTCCTTGGATCAGTTCTTTACAAAACGCCAGGCAAAAAGGACTTCTGAGAGAGAACATGAACTAAAGACGGCAAAAAACGACGAGGACACAGTTAAAAGTTAAATGGCCATCATTTGTATTCTTTACTCTATTCATTGCTTTTTTACATCATGCACAACTCTCATTTATTGTGCAATAAGCTAATTGTTGCATTTCTTTATGCATTTTTATGCTTTAGAAAACATTTATGTCTGAATTTTGGGGGGCCTTGGAACGGATTAGGGCATTTACATGGAAAACGTGTCTCTACTTACAAATTTCCGAGTTAAGAAATTTCTTCCAGAACATATGGATTTCTTAAGTTGAGGTACCACTGTATATACCGGTATATACCGTATATGCATAAGTAGTAATTCAATGTAAAGATGCAATAAAAGGACAAAAGCACAAGGGCCTCATTCATCAAATGTGTGTACACACAAACGTGTGCATTATCAGGGCAGAAGAATATTCCCATGCAAAAAATAAATTAAAATCTGATTTATCAGTGTAAACCAGTGCGTTAGAACATGTACATTGAAGCTCTTACCGGCATATGTGCATACAAAACCTAGTGGTACATTGATGCAACTATGCATAGAACGCAGCCTCACACCGAAAGCAGCTCCTGCACCTTTTTGCCCTGATGCGCAAAGGGCCCTTTCGTCAATGCTTTATTTGACACACCCCAGAGGGGCGTTTTGTTACCAATCCTGCCAAATTTGAAGGATTAAAAAGAAATCATCAAGGATGTAAAATGAGTGTGTTTCTTGAGGTTTATTCTGCATGCTTGGAGTCCACGGTAGATTGACATATTAAGTGGAATATGCCGACTGCATTGATCGGGCACGTAATGCACCTTCCATTCAAGGCATGGGATTGATGAAGCAAATTCAGTTGCGATCGGGAGTGTTCTGAGTCTATCATTGAGGCATTTTGTTTCTATTATTACACTCCCGGGCTTGGATGACCTTAGTTTTTACTATTATGGACAATTAAGTGAAAGTTGTGAAATTATGAGTTTGTGGCTTTTTTTTTTCTGTTCTTCTATATGGCTAAGCCATAGAGCACATGTTCCCTGTAGGCATACTTAGCTCGCCAAGAAACAGGTTTATACCGCTGGAATTACATACCTGAGACCTTCCCTCTTTGAGGACATGTTGGTGTATCTTGAACAACTTTGCAGTGAAATCATCCACAGTAATGGTGCTAGAACACGAAAATGTGTGAAATTAAAAGGTGTTCCATTTGGCGACAAAGACATCAAAATAATGTCTATTTTAGAGAAGGTTAAATTACAGTGTCAAAATCAAGGCCCGGGGCCAGATCTGGCCCACCACATCATTTTATGTGGCCCGCAAAGGCAAATCAAACATGTCGACTTCTATAATGCTTGCTAAAATTTGCACCAAAATTTCAAATTCTCATATCCAATATATAGGAAAGCTATTGTAAGATTTCTTGCTCCCAAAACCTTCATTACAGTGACCTAAACTCTAGATCAGTGGGTCTTAATCTTTTTAGAGGTACCGAACCAAACCAGTTAATATGCACATTCACCGAACCCTTCTTTCGTGAAAAAATAATTATATATAAATATATACAAATTCAAGATATTTTAAAAAACGCATTTATTAAAAACAGAAAAAAGTAAATAAAATTTCAAGAGGTAAGTATACTTTCTCTTTTCACGACAGTCACACGTTGACTTCGAAGTGAACTAAATTTCCCGCAGCACTGATTGGACAAGCAATGTCATGTGATCATCTACAGCCAGTGATGGCCAAGTGGGCGTGTCATAACTAATTGATATGTTGAGTCACGTGTGTCTTTCCCTCCATGGCAGAATCTCTGTTGAACCCTTGATTCACCGAACTCCTAAGGTTCGATAGAACCCAGGTTAAGAACCACTGCTCGAGATGAATAAACTTATACTTAAATATTATTGCCTTCTTTCTTATGGTTTCACAGCCATAACGGCCCTCCAAGGGAAATAGTAACTTTAATGTCGCCCATGACAAAAATGAGCTAGACACCCATGGTCTCAATCAACATATTTTCTGCCCCCCCCCCCAAAAAAAATCCTTTACTTCATGACAACTCTCTTCAGCTATGATGTGTGATTAGACCCCAATATGAAGTCGGCATCGCACCTGGCAAGAGCCTCTTGCAGGAAATCAGGATCCTGGCTGATCTTATCCACCAGCGTGTTGAAGTGAATTTGCACTTCCATGGCTTGGAGGAAAAGAGCTTTTGGCATTGGCGTGGGGAAGAGCGTGATGGGAGCATACGTCACCTCCTAAAATACAAAGAACACGAACGATTTACTGTGAATCGTTTGGATTGAAATGTGAATCCACAACTTGCTCTGCTGGCCCGCCCTCCTTCCTTCTACAAAAATTTGGAACCATACAAACTATTTTCGAAAAGACGGGAAACTCTCACCTCTGACGAGTTGGGGGATTCTTTCAGTCTTATAAGGAAACCCTGCATAAGTGCTGAATCTTTTGCCACTTCTGCCAGCTCATTTATTAGGGTGGTGTTCATCAGTAAATCATTTCGTCTTCCCTCAGCCATTCTGATTGGATTGATATTTAAGATATGTGAAACACAGTCTAAGTGAATGGAAATATACAAAAAAAAAATCCAGTTGTTCTTCCAAGTGTGATCTCGTCCTGTCATTCATCATTCAGAACATTAAATTGTCAACCTTGATTTTGAGATCCATTTTATTATTCACTTAGCTCTGATTTTTAAATAGCTAAGTGAATACAATATGGACAAAAATGGTATATGCAATACATTTGTATTCATGTTGCGCTTTTACAACAATGATCTATGCATGCAACGTAGTAAAAAATACTGCAGACACCTTTTTTCATGCTGTCTGGGAATGCAGACCGGTTCAATAATCACAATCAAGAAAACCATTTTGTTAATCACTCGTTCATTCTAATCAAAGGTTACATTAGTTTAGAAAAAAAAATTGACAAAATGAAATAATCAACTGTATCACTGGGTTGAAAGCTGCTTACCTTTGAACAGTATGCTGGACTTAGATCTTTGATTCCTTTTTGCCTGCGGAGAATGCCACTGTCAGGTTTATAATATAAATTGACAAATGTGCACAAACAAAAAGGAAGAGAGGAGACGTCTCTTTGCTGTTTTTGTTTGCGAGGAGCATAGGAAGAAGGCTGCGCACATTTCTCTCAGCTGTCCTAAAGCAACCCCTCCCTAAGCCCTCTCTTTTTATCTGCTCTTGAGGTTCCTACGTTACATGAAGGTGAGGCCATTCAGGGGAAGTTTGGGGTCTCAACAAACTGGCCACACCCTAGCCTTCACTCCAAAGTACATGATATTGAAATTTTCATCACATCCTCAGCAAGTGCATAAGCCTTATAAACACTTTTAATACCTCAAAGCACTTTTGATACGTCAATTCAGCATATCTTGAGAAATGCAGAAGGGTCGCCTGGGTTGGTTTCCTCTTATCTGATCGTCAACTGTCAACTGTAGGCTCCTTGGAGCCATGGTGAGTTGAGCACGTTTCGCACCTCCCATGTCCAATCAGGTACCTCCCAGGCTCTGGGTATCAGGCGAGGGTGGATGGGACGATCTTGAGCGGGATGGGGTGGTGGTGGAGCACTGGTGAGGTCATGCCACTTGATGTGCACGACCTGCACAACATTCACACTAAAGGTTTTTCACAAGTCACTTCTGGGCACATGCAGATGCTCAACGTTTCTTGAAGGTCTGGTGCGGGGCAGTGGGGTATGAGCAACGGACCATGATTCAGCACCTCCGTGCTGTGGAGGGCTCTGGGGCAGCAGTGCTTGATAGCGCCCCCCCACCTCCACCCCCAACCTGATGGAGGAATTTTGGGAAAGGATGATTTATTATGTTTGATTCTGTTTTTCATTGCTGTGGTTTTATTTACAAAATATTAATAGAAATGAAATGTTTGCTCTGCAAGTGTTAAGGGTTATGAAACAAGAGAACCGAAACGTGATCAACTCTACATGGGACCAGGAGTTGACCAGAAAAGAGAAAATCAACGGGAGTCGACCCTTCTGCATTTCTCAAGATATGCTGAATTGGTGTATTAAAAGTGCTTTGAGGTATAAAAAGTGATTATCAGGCTGATGCACATGCTGAGGATGTGATGAAAATTTCAATTTCATGTACTTTGGAGTGAAAGTCAGGGTGGGGCCAGGCTCTTTTTAGTGAGCCGAGCCAAAAGAACCGGCTCTCTAAAAAGAGCCGGAATTCCCATCACTATTAATAACGACACAAGACAAGGCTGGTAACAGTAGCAAAGCACCTCTTGGGTTATACCATCTCAACTAGAACGGGGGGTGGGGGGTAGTCCCCAAACGTCTTCTTTCCTTTTGTAGGAGACTGGACTGTCTCGGAGTTATTTGTGTAGTTTGTTCCTTTGTTGTGTGTTAACTCATTCAGTACCAGCCAATTCTAGACCAAGTCTGAAAAGACGTTTAAAAACGTCTTTGGGAGTGAATGAGTTAACAACCCCCCGTGCCTCTTAGAATTTATTTCGTGATTTCCTCTCTTGATTTTTCTGTTTGACACAGTACATTTTTGCTTTTCTGAGTGTCATTAAAGTCATCGTTGAGTTACGTTATCGGGGGGTGGTCCCTCTCGAGCAGAAGGCACGGAGACCGAGAAAGAGAACGATGTGCCTTTACAGTAGTTGCTTGAGTTGTGTATACGTTTAAAAAAAAAACCAACACGACAGCTCTTTGTTGTCTGTCGTTTTGCTTCGCTGCAGAAACTGCCATGTGAACGCAAGTGGAGCTGCACCGACGCTGCGCCGGTGCTAATACGCTCAGGGGCTTTGTACGCGTGAACGCTCCACAAAATTTGCTCCGGTGTAAACTATATCGCAACAAAATACATCGGTGCAGCGCCGGATCAAATGTGTGCCGTGTGAACACCCCTATGTCTATTTTAGAACAGCTGAGAGAATTGTGAGCAGCCTCCTTTCTATTTCCTCGCAACCAAAAACAAAGAGGCGTCTCCTCTCTTCCTTTCTGGAAGTGTATATTTGTCAAATCATATTATAAACCTGACACAACCCCATCCTCACAAGCCTTTCCAGATTTTAATGCTCAACATTGCACAGGGTCAGATGAACACAGCGTATGGCCAACTGCAAGATCTTTCCTTGTGGATGGCGTCGCCACCCGCGCATGTCAGTTGGGCAATTGGAGACCGCCTCAGGCCAACGACAATGTGTCCATGTGTGACCCATCTCCAACCACAAGTTGTGCTGCACAGTCAGGATGGTGCTATGAAGGTGATAATGATCAGAATTTGCTCTGTGAATTGATTTCTACAAAGATTCAGAGGGATTGTCCCACGTTGTTGTCATATTTATGAATGAAATAGATTTTAGGTACTCTAAAATGTTGTCTTGTTTTTGTCGCCAAATTGCGAGATGCGCCGGCGTGTGCGGCAGCCGTGTCACCTGGAATGCCCGGCGAGGCATAGCGCATCTACCAATTTGACAGCATCGTGTGATGCCCCTGGAAAATGGCTGGAGGGAGGGAGGTCTGGCCTACCTTGCTTAGGCTGCTGCCTTCGCCACCCGGACCTCGGATAAACAACAGCTGTACAGATTCGTTTAGTCATGGTAACTAAGCACCTGAGCCACACACTTGAGGTTCTGGGTTCAGTTGTCAATTGTGCCCTGAGAGTGGCTGGTGAGGATTCCAGGATGCACCATACGTCTTGCCCAAAGTCAGCCGAGATCCAGCCCAGCCACCACCCAAATGGCGGAGACGTACGATGGAAAACATGTTAACCCACAGCTGTCTCTCATACGTTAAATGCATTGGTAATAAAGTGACAATCAATAAATAAATACATAAATAGTTTATTTGTCAATTTACAAGACCAAAAAGGAGCTGTGATTTGTTGAGCTCATGGACATGGAAAGAAAAATAGCATTGCTTTTACTGCCACCTAGTGAACTATTTGCAAAACTACAAGCTACAAGGTTTCACCGCAAAGTCCTCAGGTCTACGTCATCGATTCCAAACATGTTTCACCAATGAACTTCCGTCCCTGCATAATTTTTAAAAATGAAGAAGTCAAGAAAAGTTTAGCGTTTCCAAGTCTTCAGAAGGAGTTTATCAATATAGCACATCTAGACTTGGAATTATGTACTCTTTAACTCCAAAGTCCTTCAAATCTGTCAGAAAGTAAGGGCATCACTTGAAGACAACACTCCTCGAGGAACGCTCTAGATTTTAATTGGATTCAGGTCTGAGTTCTGGCATGCCAAAGTGTCATGATTTTGTCAGTTATTTCTCTTCTCCAAGTCCTGAAATAATTAAGATACATCTGTTGCATTTAGTCACATGAGTGTGTGTGTGTGCGTGTGTGTGTGTGTGTGTGCAAAGAAGTGAATACTGTAGTTGCAGCAGAAAGAAGTAGAAGAATCTCGGATGTCATTTGGCTTGTCTGGCAAATATGTTGCATTCCGCGCATGCTGGAAGATGGTTGGAAGAGCTCCACACAATGCATTGTGTGCAGAGGTGTGACAATTTTTTTAAGAAGCAAACGTGACAGGAAAATCTCCAAGCGAAGATCGCACCAGTTGTCCGTTGCGGTTCGAGCTGTGTCGTCAACACCAAAGGTCCACAAGGGATGCAGGATGTGAAATTGGACAAACTCATGGTGGCTGCCGAAAAGGAGCAAGTGGATCAGAGATGACTGTCCAGGGAGTTATGGGGAGGAAACAGGCTTCCCTACAAAGAGGAAAGCCCCCTCTTCAAGAATGCTGGCAGACCTGTTCCCAGACTACAGCCTTAAAGGGGAAGTCAAGTCAAATATTTCCTTGACAATAATATGTTCTATATATACGGTAATATGCCCCCAGTCGTCAAAACATGGTATTCCTATTAATATTGCATTTGTGGAATATGAATTGAGCAGAAAAATCCAAACTTTTTTTTATCCATCTCAGATTATGAGTCCAAAGGCCGGGGAGGTGGTTTGGAGTCAGGTGATGAAATGCTCAGTAATCCACGGTCAGCAGGATGGTGAAACTCACACTTGGTTGTCATAGCAAAACAGCAAACCGCCACAGGGAACAGGCAAACAAGCTAAGGCAGAACTTATAGTCTGCTCCGGCAGAAGTCAGAGGGGATTCAAGAGAGAATATCGAGGCACGGAGGTCAAGGGTCGGCAACAGAAGGTCAATCCATTGAAAGCTGCTGGAGCATCTTGCCTCAGCGTGTGTTGAAAAATCTGGCAATGAGAGAGTCAGAAGCAGAGCCTTCAATTAAGTGGGCGTGGCTAATTGGCAGAGCAGAGAGGATGCATCATTGACTAATGGCGGGGAATTGTGTCAAACCC
>CAAKHF010021568.1:0-12552 GCA_901007745.1 Hippocampus kuda
AAAAAATGAAGTGTGTGTGTGTGTGTGTGTTTCACAGGGATGAGCCACTTTTTGTGGTGCCAAATGAAGGAATGAGCTTCAATTGTGGACATCATAGGATTAACTCTCAACAACATTCTTTGATTTAAATCGTGACTTGTACGTGATTCATTCCATGCTAACGCCATCAAAGAGATGCCATTATATGCTGTTTTTTTTTTATTTTTTAAACAGAACACCAATTTTTAAATCTTTTGATTTCTGTACTTGACACCACAATTAATATCTAACACTACAAAAAAAAAACTCAAAAAACATTTTCACTCACTTTTGTAGCAAGGAAAAAAAATTGCATGCTACGCATGTACTGTACGTTATCAATGCAATAAAGTTACAAACTTCAATGCTCATGTTTCTAGCAAGTTTTTTTCAAGATTGACACTGATGAAAAAATATCCTATTTATGAATCAATTGATAAAATCTACTGAATTGCCCAGTCAAGGAAAACAATGCTGAATAATTATAGGCTGATTTTGGCTGGAAAATGCCATTGTTATACTATTAATGTGAGGCTAAGTATTTTTCAAACTGTCAAAGGACACAGTGTTAAAATGCTTTACAGTATTATGAAATTTTTGTGTTGATTAATGTGCTCTTTCCCAATGGAAAAAATATGTATATATATATATATATATATATATATATATATATATATATATATATATATATATATATATATATATATATATATATGTGTACACACACACACACACACACACACACACACGTGCGTGTGTGTATACGCACATTTTTAGTAGAAATCCATATTTTGCACCAGCAGTCAGCACGTTGGGCTCTGTTGCAATTGCGTTCATGTGCCGGCAGATGGCAGCAAAACTATGAAGCAGAAACTTGAAATAATTCCCCCCAAAATGTTTCAATACGTTATGCGCTGTTAATGATTCCACCCCCCAGTGGAGTGAGCATAACATTGATTCAGCGCAAAAACATCTGAAGTTACATTTTCATGTTTTATCATCTAAAAAAATATAATTATATAAATCACGGCACATGCTCATATAAATGTCACCGGGGACGGTCGAGCTCATAAAGCTTTCTCTGTATATAATTCACTTCAGGGACCATTATGATTGTTTCTTTCCAAAATTAACTGGAATTTAATGATTTTACTTTCCAAAACTACAATTTTGATTTGAATGTAACCCTTGCCCCCTCAATTTAGTAGCGTTTTACTTTCAGTTATCATCGTGAATCATTCCTACTTTCTCAATGATTATTTTTCAAGTTCCTTTCAGTGCTCATAACTAACTGTCCAAACTTAATACGTAAATGTAACCCTGTTTTGCAGTTTCCTCAGCAACTTTCAGGCATCATGAATAGTACAACAGTTATAATGAACACATCCTGCGTTATGACCTCTAAACTGCTTTTTAAAAGCAATAGGAGGCCGTAAATTATTAAGTACAATTTGAAGGGGACTACATTTGCATGACTCAAAACTGCTTTTGCGATAAGCCAATCAAATGCAGAGCACGAAGGAGGCGGCCAATCAGGTGCTTGCTATGCCTTTGGAGAGCAGCTGGTGGGTGTGTCTTATCAGCAGCCTGATGGATGCGTGTCCGGGGCGTCTTGTGACAGGATGCAGAAAACGATGATTGAAGAGGCCCGCCGTTTATTCACGCGCGTCCCCACATGAACGCCGATCAAATTAGAGCTTTATGAGCTCGCCCGTCCACGCTGACATTTATATGAGCAAGCGCCGTGATTTATGTTTACGGCCCAAGCGCCGGCAATAAATAACAAATAAGTCAACAGTAAACAAAGTAGCCTGCAATTAGATCGGAAGGGAAAGCCACGCTGGCTGTTGAAGTTCAAGGGTCAGAAACGCCTGCAAACCCTCCGCGCATAATTTTAAGATGATAACAATGATCCATGGACAAATAAATCATCAATTAATCCCTGCGAGCAGGAGACAGCTGCTCATTTCCTGTTTGCAGCTGTTGTCTGCAGAAAAAAAGGTTTAGTGGCGTGTTTTTTTTTTCCTTCCAGTTTGGAAGTTTTTGACGTCAACATTAGCCTAACTTTTGGGGTATTTTGTGCCAAGACGTAAAGTTGGAATCATTCTTCTTATGAGGGCTGAACGTTTTTGAAAAACAATCCATTGACATTTTTTTTTCTTTTTCACTCAGTATTGCGATGTACTGTAATATGTGATTATTTTTGCCATGTATTTTTTATTTTTATTTTTTGTGGATAAACCCAAGCGATAAATGAATCTGTTTGATAAGAGACATCATCAAATTAACTTACTCACCCTTTTGACACAGTGACAAAATTCTGCCAAACAAGCACGAAGAAGAATTCTACCCCTCTCCGCTCCCATTATGCCACCATTGTGTTTTTAAAATTGCATTGTATGACAGTGAAATGTCAATTTGACTTTGATTGATTGTTTAGCTACAACTTGAGATGGTGCTTGATTGTCCCATGAAAATATTTGCCTTCGTCAGCTTCCTGGAGGCCGGTACACACATAGACAGACACCCGGGCTGCTTCTGTTCCGATTTTGCCTCTTCCTGACAGAGGACGTACAAAGCTCGACTATCGTATGATTTGTAAGATTCGACGGTTGTCTGGGGTGTGTTAAGCATGAAATTGCACCAGTAATCGGGTCAGGCCCAACTTGACTAGTCATTAAAGAAAAAGGAATCCTAAAGTCATATAGAATAGTATCGCTTTTTTTTCCTTTACTGTAGAAAGCATCCACTCAACCCCCCCCTCCACGCCCCCCAACCCAAAAAGTAGCCGAGCAATAAGTTCATTTTGCATTTCATAATGGCGCATACTACAGAACAGCCACTTGATGGCAGCAAAGTATAGCTTTATTGGTGATTATTTATTTATTTATTAGTCTAATTTATTTATTTATTTATTAGCTACGAGACCGCGCGGAGGAAAAGTGAGGACGATTGTCATACTGAGGAGGAGGAAGAATGAGGATGAAGAGCATCCATAATGTATGTGCTCGCTGGGAGGAAGATGCAGACTGAGGCTAATGATGGCACATATGCTAGGTAGGGGGGGAAAAAAAAACATCACAAATGACATTCACTCACCCGCGTGGACGCACGTGCGCGCGAACACACACACACACACACACACACACACACACACACACACACACACACACACACACACACACACACACACACACACACACACACACACACCTTACTGGCCATCGTGACATCTCCTACAGATGTTACAATGAATCAAATTATTAATTGGTTATGAAGAAACGTTTATTTATCAAAAGTTGAACGTATTTATTCAAAGTTGATTGCTCGATATTCATTAGTCACCACATTAGATAAACCCACGCAAGCAAGGCAAATAGGAAGAAACCAGATCAACTCTCGGCTGTCATACATGTGCAAAGAGAACCACTACTATTTTTTTTTTGGTCTTGTGAAGTGAGTAACTTTTTAGTATTACTATTTTTTTCATAAAAAAAGTCTCAAGGGCCTATGCTTGAAAGGACACAGGAAGTCTGCTAAATTGGTTCAAAGCTTTGCTTTTAAAGATAATTTTGGAAGTCGAAAATTGAGCCCATAAAACTTGTTTGAACTTGCAACTTGAAACGCGTGTCTATCATGAGTAGACCCACAAAAAAAAAGTCTCAATGAACCATGCCTGAGAAGACACACAATCTGCAATTTTGTTTCATTTTGGCCATTTTTTAGTTTATTTTGGTCATTTCTAGCTTTTTGAGATTTTGTCCGATTACTATCAAATTTGATCCTTTTTGACAGGCAGATGGACGACATTCAATTACGAATCATTTCACTTCATATCACTGCGTATATGAGGAGCATGGCTCTCCTTTGCTGAAATGGCCTACCAGTTACCTGTATTGCATTACACATTCAAACTATACTTCTGCAAATTCTTTGAAGGACGACTTTTTTTTTCCAAGTGCCTCAGATCTTTTTGTCTTTGGCCCTAGTTTGATCTTGATTCTCCGCTTTAGGAACTTCCAAAGTTTTGGGCCTTATTAAAAAACTTTACTTCTTTTTTACGGTGTACGGACGACGTGGTCTTGAAGATGGAGGCGACAAAGACGGCGGGATTAAAAGCACCTGAGCGAGGCGGGAAAAGCGAGCGAGCGCTAACTGGCTGCTAATGCCTTCCTCTTTAATCACAGCAGCCCCTCACCTTCGTGGAGAATATCTCACAGACGCTTGTCAGCGAGATTGCGGCAGAACATTTACGATTTATCGAGCCGCGTTGGATTTTGTGTAAATTGGGGTTAAAAGAAAACGGAAAATGTCGCTTATTGACACCAGGGAAGGTTTGCTTCCCCACCGAGAGACGCCGTCTGTCGCATCCGCACTGATTAAAGAGCGTCACAGTAGTCTCGTTTGTTCTTGTAAGGAATCAAGTGTCATGCTAGGAATTGAAAGGTTGGGTATTAACATTTGTGAAAATAAAAGAGATTTATTTCAAGATTTAGTGGTGATAATTATGCACACACAAAATATGATTAATTTTATTGACTAGCGTAATGCAGTCTTTCTGTCAGTGTCAATCTTTTCACAGCGTCAGAAGCTACAATTGCCACTTCAAACCATCATGGCAGGATTCTATGTATTTTCAGACAAAGCATTTTGAGACTTGTTTAATGGTTTATCCATGATAGACATGTGTACCAAATGTCTTATGCTACATACAAGTAGCTTTCGGGCCAGAATATCTCACTGGGCACAAGTGAATTAATTGAGCCTCAAATTGATGCTTCAAACCAAAATGGCTGACTTCCTATATCTTTTCAGGCATGTCTTCCTGACAGTTTTTTTTTTTTAGGTCAGCTCATGATAGGGATGGCCACCAAATTCCATGTTGCTAAATGAATCAGGATTTGGCTGAATTTAAAACCAGAAAAATCTGGTTGGGTGCAACTGAGCCAATTGTGATTATAATTTCAGCTTCATAGCAAAATCGCAAGATTTCTCTTTTCAGGCGTGACTTCTTCAGATTTTTGTTGTGGGTATTCTCATGACAGACCTCTGTACCAAATTTCACAATAAAAAAATGGCATAATTTTTGGATTTCCATGAGTGGCCAAAATGGCGGCTTTGAATCAGAATGGCAGACTCACTGTGTCTCTTCGGGCATGGCTTCTTCAGACTTTCTTGTAGGGCTACTCATGATAGACATGCCTCCTAATTTTCATATTGCTAAGTGTAACAGGTTTTGAGGGCTGAATTTTTTGAAATCAGAATGAGAATCAGAAGGAGCCAAAAACGGCTGCTTCAAACCAAAATGGTTGACTTCTTGTACCTTTATGGGCATGGCTATTTGAGACTTTTTTGTGGGGCTACTCATGTGAGACATCCATCCATCCACTTTCTAATCCGCTGATCCTCACAAGTGCCGGAGCCCAGCCCAGCTAATCACAGGGCATACAGAGACGAACAACGCTCCGCGCTCACACTCACACCTACAGACAATTTTGAGTGTTCAATCAGCCTGCCATGCCTGATTTTGGAATGTGGGAGGAAACCGGAGTACCCAGAGAAAACCCACGCAGGCACGGAGAGAACATGCAAATTCCACACAGGAAGGGCGGAGCTGGAATCGAACCCTGCACCTCTGCACAGTCTGTTAGATATGTCGACCAAGTTTCATCTTGCTAAATTTAACGTGCTTTGTGGTCTGAATCTACCCAAATATCCAGGGGAGGTGGTGCTACGGAGCCATTTTATTTTCAGAGCACGGATCTGTGACCCAAAGTGACATTACTGCACTGTCGCCGTAGCTGGAAGAGGACACCTGAGACGAGCAAAACTAAGCATAGTCGCTGTCATATCCCACAGTCCCCAAACACGTCGTGGCCTGACCCTGCAGGAAGAAGTTCCCGCTGTAAAAAGTGTGTGGCGGGCCTTTTAAAGCCGCTGGCATGAATAATACAAAGGGGCCCTGAATTATTAATGCAGATTTTTGCACACAATCTGCGGCGGCCATTAGGGGGACGTGTGACGGATCTCATTTGATTTGGGCAGATGAGAGGGATGGGCCCACCTGCAGGGATTATTACGGTCAGATTATTCAATGTGTTTCAAACATACTGGGAATGAGGAGTTTCCAAACTGGGAGTCTGCGAGCCATATGGAAGGGATTCGCAAAAAAACAGCAACAAAATACTTTGTATGTTGTATCATTTTAAAAAATATCTACATGCCTCCTGTACATAAGCAGCCAGTAAAACCAACACCAGAAACCAAAATATTGCATTGGAATGGATTACTAGCAAGATATACTGCGTAATCTTGAGTTTTCCTGCGTTTTAGAGGCAAAATATGAAATATTTGTACCACTACATCATAAGCAACATTATTATTGTTATTATTATTACTATTATTATCAATTATTATTATATTTTTATTGTAAAAGTATGATATTGTTGTATTTTAGTGTCAATATACAACATTTTCAGGCCATTTTGTGAGCAAATGTAATGTCACGTAAATATTGCATTCAAATGACAAACTAGGCATTTTAATAATCAAATATCATTAAAACTGTTTTGCCGTTATAAGAGCAGATTTTGTCTTTTAATGAGAAAATGTTGCATTTAATGGAAAATATGCGTGATTTAAACAAAAATCTGATATTTTATTGTACTTTTTAAGCAAACAAACTCCAAATATAGGCGTTTGGCAAACAAGTGCTTTAGTGACAAATCTTTTTTGTCCACGCATGTGTAGACCATTTGTGAGCAAATCTGGTGTTTTAATTGCAAACTATTTCCTTTAAATGGGAAACCGAGCCTTTTAAGTGAAAAGCTGGCATTTTTTAATCATGCCAAACGTCATGCTTCGTATAGCTTGCTTTGAAATAAATAGAGTGTTGAGTGACAAAACACATTCCCATGCCCAATGAAGTCCTTTTTTTTTTTAGTCCATTTCACATCACTACAGTACTGGCAAAATATTACAGATAAATGGAATCCTAGCTAGCCTATCAAATGCAGAATGCAAACTTTCTGTGAGAAAAGTATTTCAGGAGAGATATAGAGTGCTGTTTTCTATCACTTCCCTGTCCAAATGGATCAGTTAAATGACAATAGATAATGTTTTGAGGCAAATTTGGTGTCAGAGAAAAGAAGTGTAAGCCGCGAGATGAAAAATTAAGATTCCTTTTGCACACAGTCACATCAGACGGCTATTGATAGGAGTGCTCACACCCGCACAAGAATACAGCTTTGCCTTCACAGGCTGCGATATGAATCACATTCCAATCATTACACGGAGCTGCTTCCCTCACTCAACTTTTCCATGCTTTAATTTGTTCACCAGAGGTTTGTTTTTTTGTCCAGCGCTCTAAAACAAATGGCAAAATCACAAAGGTGGGAATTCACATGTAAGGTGAGGACTTTGCTGATTTAGTTGTGTTCACACACACACTTGCCAGACAACAACAATGATACTAAAAGTCTGAGCAGATGATAGCTAGCCAGCTATCTAGCCAGCTATCGAGCCTATTAGCTAGTCTATTAGCTAGCCTGCTAGCTAGAACCTGCTAGCTAGAGCCTGCTAGCTAGCCTGCTAGCTAGATAGATTCATAGATAGTGTGTAAAAAATATATCCCCTTACCATCCATCCATTTTCCTAACCGCTTAATCCTCACTCGGATCGCGGGGGGTGCTGGAGCCTATCCCAGCTGTCTTTGGGCAGTAGGCGGGGGGCACCCTGAACCGGTCGCCAGCCAATCGCAGGGCACACAGAGACGAACAACCATGCGCGCTCACACTCACACCTAGGGACAATTTAGTGTGTTCAATCAGTCTGCCATGCATGTTTTTGGAACGTGGGAGGAAACCGGAGCACCCGGAGAAAACCCATGCAGGCCCTTTATCACCCATTATTCAAATTAAAACCATGGGCAGTTTAGCTAGAAAATACATATCGATCTAAAAATAAAAATGACAAATATCCACTTTGTCTGAAAATAAAATGCTTAGAATGTAGGAGATGTTCACATTACACGGAGCTGAAATTTGAAATTGATTTAGTTTACATGAAGCTCAATGCAAATCACACATTTTATAATTATAATCATAAAATAACTAGGTACAAAAACATATACTGATAATAGTTAACATATTTTCTCCTCTTAGTAATTAAGATAAATTCACTTTACAACCCCATCCATCCATCCATCCATCCATCCATCCATTTTCCAACCTGCTTATCCTCACAAGGGTTGCAAATGTGCCGGAGCCCATCCCAGCTGACTTCGGGCAGTAGGCGGGGGAGACCCTGAACCGGTTGCCAGCCAATCACAGGGCACTTCCTTTCATAACTTTGCTGCTGTGAAATGGGAATTTCTCCATTGCGAGACTAATAAAGGTTTTCTAATCTAATCTAATCTAAAAAAAAAAAAAAAACAACCGTTCACACTCACAATCAAACCTAGGAACAATTTAGAGAGTGTTCCATTAGCCTGCCATTCATGTTTGTGGAATGTGAGATGAAACCAGAGCACCCGGAGAAAACCCACACAGGCACTGTGAGAACATGCAACACAGGAAGGCCAGAGCCGGAATCGAACCCAGCACCTCTGCACCGTGAGGCTGGAGTGCTCACCATGACCGCCAGTTTACAAGCTCACAACATAATTCTGTGTCCTTATAGTTTTAATTACAAAAAGAAAATTGGGGATGGGGGGGACTAATTTTCACCATAATTTTTTAAAAATCACATTTTTTCAAAAAGAACATTTCAACACTTAATTGTGATTATTCATACATTAAAAAAAATTCAACGTATTTTTCATCATTAACCATTGAGTTACAAGAACTAATGCTGAATAATGTTTGCCCCTAAATGATAACCAAAAGTAAAAACCTTTTTGATGTTCCAGGAGGAGAAATAGGAGGTGCTTGTTTCCTTTGAACCTGAACGTCTCCTCCTGATGATCTCCTCCTTGTCATCTTAAAGCAGCTCTGATCACACAAGACGCCCCACAAATCATAGCAAGTAGGAGGAGGAGGAGGGAGGAGAAGGAAGCTCCCAGGAGAGCAGCGAGGGGGGAAAAAAAATAAGTCTGCAAAGCATCAATTAACATGTCAACTCTTCTCCCCAAACACCCCCTGTGGAGGATGTGAGGAGGAAAAAAAAACCCCATCTGTGATACGTCGAGAGGCTCGACTCCTAACGGGTGTCAGCCGTCAGTAACAGAGTGTTCAGGTGAAATATATATATACGATGAAAAACGGAATAAATAAATCCACTAAAAGCCTGCTGGAGAGCTTCTACTCAATATTTGATGTTTTGAGAACCTTGGATTCAATCTGCACTCCCGGGACACTAAATTAGGTACACCTTTCAGTGAGCTCAAATGGGAAAAAACAAACAATGGTACATTTTTTATCACGTGATAGCACTGTATTGTATAAAAAGTGTAATATTGAGAATTGAAAAAGAAATAAACAAGTACTGTCGGGTTCCCGTGACTTCTTAAAGAGGCGTGGCCTCATGAGTGACATGAAAAGCTGGCGTTGAGTTGGTCGGTTCGTCTCCATGTGAGTGTCTTGGCGTGAGGTCTTGCCTACAGCAGCTCCTTGCGAGTTTTGACCGTTTGTTTGATTTATTGAGCAGCTAAAAGTGCAAGTGTCAGATACATGCATCATTGAATTTCTTTCCACACCAACTCAGTCTCGTGCAGTCGTAATGCCTTGTCACAAGAACTGATGCAGCCTGCTCGGATTGGGACACAGAAGGTCTTTAAAGACAGTCCAACTGTCCTATTGCGATCGATTCAGTGCCGAGAGAATGAAATGACCTGCATGAACGGGAATAGTCATAAGCTCGGCAGTCAAGGTCTCACTGTAAAACTTCCCTGAACTGAGACAACGCTTCGAGAAAGTCCGGAACATTCTGACAGCGCAGCATAAAGCGAGAAGGCTCTCGAGTCAACAAAAGCAGCGGGTTGCATTGCGCAGACCATGCGAGATGAAAGCATCACTTCTAAAGGTTACACAAAAGCGCCGCGCCGATGTTCCTCTTGACACGCGCTGCCGCCGCCATTTCCTCAGATCAGTCAGAAACGCAAAAGCCGCCACGGCCGCCGCCCGCTTGGCTCTATCACAGGAAATCATCAGGCTTTAATAGTTTTTTAATGAGTTTGCAGAATGCACTCTGGCGACAGGCCGTGCACGCCAGAGCCAGGCTGAATAATGTATAAGGGCAGAGGTAGCGCTAATGAAAAGATGATGAGAGGCATTCCTGAGAGACGGAATGAACGGTCGGCAGGACGGCACGCGCTAAAAGTTGAAAGAAAGCGCCAATTAATCTTTGTGTGCTTACAGGAGAAATTAAACAAAAGGCTGTGGGAAAAAAAACAAAAAAAAAAAAAACACGGTAAGCGCGAGTTGAAGGAAAGAGCTGGAAAGCGAGCGCTCAGGTGAACAAAGAGATTCCGCAATAGTTTTTAATGATTGCAGTTTTTCTTCAAAAAGTTTGGTGAAGAAAGCAAAGCAAAAAAAAAAAAAAAGTCAAAAACCAAACTTTGTCAAACAAAGAAACTTGAAACACTCCCGGTTTTAAGATCTTTCAAAAGCAGGTTCATACTTCCTTAAGACACCAAGGAACCACGTGAAAGGAGCACCATTAAGAAAATGCACATCAATAAAAGGAAATAACACCTACTAAGAACACCGAGCATCATCTGGCATCAGGGACCTTCCGGAAAATCGAATTGAATTGAATTGAATACAACTTTATTGTCAAATACGCTGTACGTATGTGTAACATACAGCACAGATGAAATTTCTTCCCTCTCAACATAAAACAAGAGGACTGTTTGGTCCAAGAAACCTTCCGCCCACCAAGAAGTCACCAGAAACTCTGGCAACAAGTCAGTCAGGAGAAAAGAAAATCGTAGCACACGAAAGGACCTTGAAGCACTCTGAAAGTTACAATTTGTTCGGATTTGGTGACGGCAGATTGGCGCTTCCGATTGGTGCAAAGCAACTACGTGAACATAGCAACTGTTAAAAAAAAAAAATACATGTCAAAAAGACGACCCAACAGCCACGAAGAACCAAAAACGCTCTCCATCGTTTCCATGGCTTCAGTTCTAGGTTGCTTCTTTTCAGCAATCCGGTTATTCCCAATTGCCTTTTTATGTGACCTGACAGTGAAGTCGTACGACTCTCTGTGGATGCGTGTTTTTGATGCGAGTGGGGATGAATCGTTACTTGCTATGTTATGACCAACCAATTATCTTTGATTTGATTACAGTCCCACAATAAATGGAGTAGAGTTCCTTCATCAGCATTGCATTTTACGCCATCGGCTGTCATCATTCAGGCCCATTTTATGGAGCTGTGATGGGGTGTCATAAAATTCTGTTTGGAATCTTTCGCTTTCTCCCTTTTTGTTCCTTTTTCCGACTGCTCGCTCCTCTATCGCTCTCTGTCGCTCTGGTCGCGGCAAGATAGCCGCCCGGCAGCGAGGACCACTCAACCCGTGCAGCGCGCGGGGTTCTGCCGCAAGATTTCACAAGTGGCCGAGACTTTGCGGCGATTGCAAATTTGAATCACATTTGTATGACGATGTGGCAATGTTTCAATGTACAGCCAATCAAAATGCAGGGAAGCATT
The DNA here is from genome assembly GCA_901007745.1 of Hippocampus kuda. Taxonomy (NCBI): domain Eukaryota; kingdom Metazoa; phylum Chordata; class Actinopteri; order Syngnathiformes; family Syngnathidae; genus Hippocampus; species Hippocampus kuda. The sequence continues at coordinate 11,670 of CAAKHF010021568.1, forward strand.
CACACAGGCGAAAAATCAATGCCTTCAAGTGATAAAAATACAGTATACACAATGCACATATTTTATTTTACAACTACACTTAACCATATTTATAATTTCAAAAACAGCTGTCCAAAGTTCCCAGAGATCCTTGATTTTTTTTAAAATGGAATAGTGGATCAGTTATGCTGAGTGGCTGATCTTGGACGAGGAAATTATAATCTGCCCAATCACCTGTCAGTCACGATGAGTCTCGCTGACATGATGTGGAACACGCAAGAAAAGACAAAATTGAGCAAAATGAGGTTAATGTTAAAATTACTGTACTAACATAGACCTTTTCTTTTTCTTTATTTACCTCAAAACCAGGCAAAAATTTGTGTCCCGTCGGAGTTGCATGGCAGCTTGCCAGCTCGTCCCATCAGTGAGACAACATTGACCCTAACGCTGCGTCCCGTTTCTCGGGGAGGTCAGAGGAAACTTCCCCGCTGCTTCAGAGGATGAATTTGGTGGATGCGGCTAAGCCCACCTGTGCACCTGTTGCAGGCACTCTTCTGTCTACACATCAAGGGTTCTATGATTTTACTCGAGATCTTGATGCCAATGCAAAAAACTATATAACAGCAACCGGCGATGAAAAAGACTCGTAAATAGCTTTGCTGAGCGCAAGTCCTGTAAAATGAACTTGCATTGTGTGAATACAGATTGAAGTGGAAATGACTGAGATTGAAATCTATAGAAAAGTACCTGTAACCTTGCTTGCATATTTCAAAACAAACTCAAATCTTGTAAAACAGAATATCATGGATTTCGAATGCTTTTTGTGAAATTGTTAATATTCAATAAATGAATCACATTAAAATTGGACACCCTGTTCTCTCGAGTGGCTATGCGTATGTGCAGG
>CAAKHF010021568.1:17714-28969 GCA_901007745.1 Hippocampus kuda
TGTGTGTGTGTGTGTGTGTGTGTGTGTGTGTGTGTGTGTGTGTGTGTGTGTGTGTGTGTGTGTGTGTGTGTGTGTGTGTGTGTGTGTGTGTGTGTGTGTGTGTGTGTGTGTGTGTGTGTGTGTGTGTGTGTGTGTGTGAAAAATCCCATCCTGCTATTAGTGGAAAATCATCCACAAGTAATCATGGTAATTGTCATTTACAAGCCAGTGAACAGTGCTCATTCATGCCACTGTGATTAAACATACAATCCTGCCTTAAAACCCTATCCCGGGCTTGAAACCCTAATTTGAAACTGTAACCAGTTTTTGGACCCTTAACACTGGCTTTATCTGTCCCTATCCCTCTATTGAAACCCCAATTTGAAATCATGAAATCTGTCTTGAAACCCTAATTTGAAATCTTAACATTGGCTTGAAACATGAATTTGAAATCCTAACCCTATCTTGAAATTTTATTTTGAAAACAAAACAACTAATTTAAAAAAACATCTGTTGCTTGAAACACTAACCCTTGTTTGAAGCATCAACTTATCCTTTAAGTCTTCATTTGAAACCCACATTTAAAACTCTAAGGACTGTCTTGAAACCTTAATTTAAAACCCTAAATATCATTTTAACCCAAATCCAGTTTTGAAATTTCAGACCCTAAACCTTTAGTGCATTGAATCCCATTTTGAAACACAAACTCTCCCTTAAAACCCCAATTTGAAACCCAATCAGTTGTTGAAACCACAAATCAGATTTAGACATTTAACTTGAAATTCGAATTGAGACTGAATTTCCAACAATTGTTTGATCTTCTATTCCAAGTTTGAGTCACTATTTTGAAACACCAGCCCTTGTGTGAAAACCTGACCGTGTCTTGAAATCCCAATTGAAAACCCTAAACCTGTCTTGAAATGACAATCTGAGACCCTAACTCTTATTTAAAACATTACCTTGTCCTGAAACTCAAATTTTGAAACCTGAAACCCAGGCTCAAAACACAACATTGAAAACCCAGTATATAGCAAATAGTCATTTGGAACCCGAATACAGATTTGAACCTTTCATTTGAAACCCTAAACCTGTATTGAAAACATTTCAATCTCAAACTCTATCCTACAACACTAATTTGTATCGGCAACTGTCTTGAAACCTTCATTTAAAACTCTAGCCAAGGCTTCAACACTTCGTTTGAAACCCTAATCCAGATTTGAATTTTTAATTTGAGACCCTAACCCTGTCTTGGAATCGCTGAAACCCTAATTTGAAACTTTAACTTTTTCTTGAAACCCTATTCCACACTTAAAAACAGTATCCATCTGTGAAACGTGTCTGAAACCCAAACCCTGCCCTGAATTTGAAACCCTGGCTGTCTCACCATTGCGCGAGGATCAAGTGGCTGCTGACTCCCAAACCTGTCGCCGTTTCACAGCAGCGCAGTATTCATGCAAATGGGAACGGGTGTCATTTTACCCAAAAGTGGCATCCTTTTATTGGAATCCTCACAAAGCGCCGTTACCCACCAGATTCAAGTCAATATAACCAGCAAATGAACTGTGCTCATAAAAGCCACCGTGTCAAATTAGATTAAACATGCAAGGCATTAGCGGGCCTACCTGTGGAGGCATTTTCATTTTCACGCCATTACGTAGCAATTATGAGTTATTATTTGTTAATTTTCTTGCCGTGGCTAAACCAACAAAGCCAGCAGGACTAACAAGCAAGCAAACAAACGTGTTGAAACACACAAATGAGGCACAGGTGGGGAGGCAGGAGGCTAATTGGACACTCGGAAAAAAGGGCAAAAAAGAGGAGAGGACGCAGCTGGCTAGCGCGAGAGGGCAAGAGTGGAGGAAGACACAGGAAGGCCACCATTTTGGTTTTAAGTAAGATCAAATATGTCAGTAGGACCAACTTACTTAAAAAACAAACAAACAAAAAAAAAAAAACGCCCAGCCAAATTCACTCCTCGTCACACAATTTATATATCCGTCATGAGTAGACCCACAAAAATAATCTCAATAGGCCATTCCAGGAACGACACAAAAAGTCTGTAATTATGCTTTGAAGTGGTCGTTGTACTCTCATTTGGACCAGTTGGGCCAACTTGATCATTTTAAAAAAATTCATATTCAGAAGCCAGTTTCATATTTGGTAGACTGGTCTATCACGAGTAGAATCACAAAACGTCTCAAGAACCCATGCCCGAAGCAATTCCGACGGATGTCTGCCATTTTGTTTTGAAGTGGCTCACTTGACGCAAATATAGATAGCATGAAATTGAGTACCTATGTCTATCGAGAAAAGATACTCAAAAAAGTCTTCAGGAGATGTGCCAAAAAAGACAAAGAAGTCTACCAAATTTGAACCTCATATCCTAGACAAATGCACAAGGTTAAAAAGTTAAACATTTTGTTTGGTGTCACTACATGTCAGCGGCACATTTGAAAACTAGCACTGAAAAACCCATAACGCTAACAAATCAAGGGAAAACACAGAACCTCCCTTCTGAAACTCTGATTACTATCAAACGTGCCACATTTAATGTTCCACTAGGGTGGCTCAGGCCTTCGGGCCTCCAGTTTGACACATGTGTTTGAGCTTACCCTCAGTGAAAAAAGAAAACAAAAAAATATAACAAACAAACAAGAGCGGCACTCTAATTGGCCGCCTTTAATTAGCCAGCTAAGGTCTCCTGTCCCTGCGGTCTGAGCACAGTTGAAGACTTGTCGGAACGAGGCCTTTCCTGCGGCTCAGCGCTGGGAACTCCTGATTGGGCCCTAAGCTTTTTTTTTGCCGACATTGCATTTGTTTGGTTGCACCGAAAATGGCAAGCAATCTTATGCTCTGCGTGTGTGTGTGTGTGTGTTGTTTCCAGGTAACAGAGCGCCTCTGAGCCATTTGGAAAGCCTGTTGTTTGTTTTCTTTCGACGCTACCTCTTGCCCTCTGTGGGCCGCTAAAATGAGCACTCTCTAATTTAACTTATTTGATTTAGCGGGCAAATTAAATGCCCTCGTCACGTCGCGCTTCTCGGCATGGCGGAAGCATTAGCGCCCTGTGTTTGCTTTGGTTTTTTTTCCCCTTTTTTTCTGAAAAGCAATCATTTCTCCCAAAGTGCATCTCTGTAACCGCATTTGCTCTGATTAGTGTCGTAAAAAGACGTCTCGGCGATTGGCCTTTCCGAGAAATAGCCGAGCGACATGAGCGCACTTGGGTCAATCGTGGCGGGTGTGTTGTTTTTTTTTTTTTGTGTCCTTGCCGCCGTGATGAGAAACAGCTTCTCATTTTGCAGAGGCGGGAATGAACACTCAGCCTTCAGCGTGATTATTTTTGTTTTCATGTGGGGATCGACACTGCCGCTCACATTTATGGTCAACGTGCATCTTTAGACTTCAATACAGCATTATTGCCTCAATATATTTCTGCCAGAAGAGATGATATGACCTTCATCCCACGCATGATGTTTGGTCATGTTTAAGTGTTGTCCAACTGGCTATAAGTCAACGTTTTAAATTTGGTCGTGATCGGACAAAGTCACCAGTTGGAATTTGTATTTGAAGGGCCTTTGAAAATGGACAAACTGCCTAAAATCATTGTCTGGAACCAAAATGGGAGACTTTCTTTTCAGGCTTGCTTCTCGTGATAGACATTGCTGCCAGATAGTATGTGGCTAAGCCAAACGGGCTGCGGAGGATGACTTTTCAGAACGAATTCAAGAGAGCAAGCTTCCCTGTAAAATCACTTCATACCAAAACGGTAGACTCACTATTTTTTTTAGTCATCTTTTGAGGGTTTCTGTGGTCCCAATCTTGATAAAATGCCCACTAAATTTGATTTTGCAAAGTGTAACTGGCTTTGATGAGGGCTGAATTTTCAAGCTCAGTGAAAAGACTTGTCATGTTTTGAGGTGGGTCATCAGAATTTGCTGCCATGTGCTCTCCAAATCCAATTAAAATAAACTCAAACTCTTCATAATGTAGCATTAGCAATATATTTATATATTAGGACCAATTTGTCTTTGAGACGTCCCTGGAAATGACAAATCATTCCAAAATCAGCCCAAAACTTCTGATGTGTTTTCATTTGGCTGCGGGTGAGCAAGGATACTTAGAAAATGGCCGCTTCAAACAAAATGGCAGACCCTCTGTAACTTTTCAGGCTTGGCTACCTGAGATGTTTTTTTTTTTAAATAGGTCTCCTTATGCCTGCCGAATTACATGATGGTCAGTCTAACTGGCTTTTAGGACTGCATTTTCAAACTTAAACTTATTCGAGTTTTGTGTATTACGTGGAGTAATAAAACATTGGCACTATGCTACATCCACATGACATGACAAAAATTCTTTACAATTTAACATTGGCCATTCCATTGGGATTTTTTTTTTTTAATTTGACAGTTGTTGAACACATTCTCTCAGAGGAGTTCAATTTTGAAGAAGTCTGGGAATTTGTCAAAAGACCCTAAAATGGGTTCTGCTCATGCTAGACATTCCCTACAAAATTTCATGTTGCTTCTAGAAACTGGCTTCTGGGCTGAATTTCAGACTGAAATGATATGTGGTCTTCCTGTATCTTTTCAGGCATGGTGTCTTGAGACTTTTTTTTTTTTTTGTGGCTATACTCATGGTAGACATATAGAATTTCATGTTGCACGGTGTCACTGGCTTCAGGGCTGTGAAATGTAATGTTTTTCCGGCATCATCAGTGCTACTATTCAAAAAATGTGTTTGAATGTTAATGAAGCCACCTCCATGTCCTCTGCCATTAGAGGCTCCTGGCGGCACTGATGCATGCTGGGAGAGGCGAGCGGGCGTGACGCGGGCCTGGCAGACAGGCTTTAATGCAGCTCTCAGGCGTCCTCCTTCACCCACGCCCCCCCACTAGGCCCCCCTAACCCCACTACTCTGCCACAGACGAGATTAAACGAGTTTTCAATGAGGAAGCCCATCACCCTGGCAACATCAGGCATGAATTACATGATGTGAGAACGTTGGTGTCAAAGTGGGCAGGCCACGCCCACCAATTCATCAGCCAATCAGGAGCAGAGAAGCAATCACATAGCTGTATTTCACATTAAAGTAAGTAACGCCAAGTGATTTCTCAAGCACGGCAGCGGTGCAAGTGCGTTTTACTTCAGACCCCAAAGCCAGAGTGACCTTTGAGCTCAAGTTTGGTCGATAAGTCTCATGAGTAGACCAACAAAAAAAGTCTCATGAAGCCATACTCAAAGAGGTTTTCCATTTTGGGTTGAAGTGACTCAATTGTGGCCAACCAGATTAAAAAAAAAAAAAAGCCCCAGAAGCTAGTTTGACTTCACAATGTGAAATTTGGCAGGAATGTCTATCATGAGTCTCAAGAAGCAATGCTGAAAAAGACGAAGGAAGTTCGGTCATTTTGTCTGAAGCAGCCATGTTGAGTTAAGTTTTGACCGTTTCCACCATCCGCTCAGAGAAAAACTCGTCCTAGTTTTCGTGAATGTGTATTGAAAGTTATCTTCAGTAATAAGAGGCGGCAAGTGGGTCTAAGCTTCAACAAAGTAATTCCAGATCATTTCCTTTTAGGAAAAGTTGTTGTTTTCCCCCCCATTATCTTGCATACATGTTTCTTCTTCCCTCGAGTATGATTTTCTGTCTTCCTTCCGCGGCGAGGAAGTAAATTTAGAACGCTGCAGTTGGGATTGGATTCCTGAAGAGAAAAAAGGCAAAGTTGCTTTTATAGGACAAGCACTCCATGATGCTCCCGCAGGCAAAGAAGCCAGCCTGCAGGCTTTGACTTATGAGGCGGCTGCCGCGGCCTCCTCCCATGATGCTTTGCTGCTCGGCGGAGAGGGGCTGGACGGGAGGGTCCAGGGAGACCAGTTAGTGAAGCCAAGTGACCCGCACCTCGGCCCATTAAAAGTTTGCATCGCAGCTTGTGGCTCACAACAACAACAACAACTGTGGACGAGGGAGGGCTGCTGGCCGGCTGCCTGAACGCCGTCCTGAGAGGCCCCGCTTTGTTGGGAAAAACAAAGCGGGGCCACTGGAGTCCCTCAGGAGTCCATCTGCAGTCCCTTCAGGAGCCAAGAACAAGAAACCACAAAGACTAAACACAACTTCACCAAAATAACATCAGAACATGTACAAACATCTGCTATCCATCTTGATAGCGAGCTACCTACACTGTCTACCACCGGCCAGGATAATTTTCAGGAGCCATGTGCAAAATGAACAAGACAAATAACGGCTTGTTCATAATGATAACAGACATTTCCAAAAGGAGTGAGTTTCTTCTCTCATTGAAGATAAAAGGTTAAAACAACAACTATAAGAATTATAATGAAAGTGATGATTGAATAATAATATAATAAATAATCACAATAAAAACCACAATAAAACTACTACATCCAAAAATGTACCGCATCTCATATTATTTTTTTTGTCCCTACCCCAAAATGCTCCAGATTTTAAAGCGCACGCTTGTCGGAGTCTATTTTGACGCTACCGGTGAGCTAGCGCAAATCCGCCTAGTGCTCCACCCGCCTTCCCCGCCGCGCCGCCTGCGAGATGGACTTAATTAAGGCCAAAGTCGTGCGGCAGAGGCGGTAAAGTCGCGGCTCTGCGCCGCTGATCCGGAAGGTGCGATGCAGGTATTTGCTCCAGCTGGGCGGCACGTCGGGCAAAGCGCCAACTTGCTAACGCCGGATTAGCGGCAAGGCCCTGTCAGCTCGCTTTCTCGCCGAAGGGGGGCCGCATTAGGAGCTAGCGCGTCATCGGTGCTTTTAGGGAATTTTTTTTAAAACTTCCTGGGTGGGCTAGAGAAGCATTTAGAGGTGCACGCAGAATGATTCTACCTCTGTCAAGAGTTTTAATTTTTTTTCTTGACGGACAGTTCTGACTTTTCGAGGACATAGTTTTACTCCTGTGACAATGGGCCAGTTCTGACATTTTGTCGTTTTTCTTGGGCGATGATGGATAGCCGCAACAGCTTTGAAAAGTACTCATTTTTGGTTTTTACTTGTGTGCTGAGGGACAATTACGACTTTTTCCCATTTATCAGATTTCACTCTCCATGGACAGATACGATGTTTTTACATTGTATTTCAGTGGTAATGCATAGTCAAGGCATGTTCTTGTTTTCTTGATTTTACTTCTTTGATGATGAGCATTTAGGCTAATTATTATTATTTAAATTTATTTATTATTATTATTATTTTAAAATGTTGTCAATTTACTCCTGTGATATTACACCGTTTTACACATTTTCATGTGTAAAACATGTTCAAAGTGTTTCCATTTTTACTTCTGTGATGATGGACATTTTTGGTAGTTGCGATTTTTGCTCATTTTCTCATTTTACGTCGGTGTTTATGAACATTTTCACAATTTTCTCGTTTTACTTCAGTGATGTTGACCATTTACAAAAATTACAAAATGTTCCAATTTTCTTGATTTATAAGTGGATACTTTGGACAGTTATGCCATGTTCTCATTTAATTTCAGTTTTGATGTACAGTTTGTCATTTTGTCTGTGTTGATGAACTGTTCTGACATTTTCTTATTTGACTGTTGTTACAAGATTTTATTCGTTTAACTTTCATGGTAATGGACACCTTCGACAATTAAGTTTTTGTTGTTTTATTTCTGTGATGGAAAGTTAAATATACTTTTACTACTAATACTACATTAACCTGCCAGGCATGTTTTTGGAATGTGGGAGGAAACTGGATTATCCGTAGAAAACACACCCAGGCACAGGGAGAACATGCCAACTCCATACAGGAAAGCCGGAGCTGGAATTGAACACTGCACCTCTGCACTGTGAGCCGGATGTGAAGAGTCAAGAAAACAAGAAAATCCCCTCCACCATCACAGACAGAAAAATTAAAAATCAATAATTTTATAACTGTTCCATCCTGACACCAGTAAAATGAGAAAATGACATAATTGTCCATCCCCACACAAATGCAACACGAAATAAACAAGAAAATGTGACCGCTCATCATCGCAGAAGTCAAACGAAAACCAAGAAACAGAAAATGCACAATTGCAATCATTTGTGTTTTATTCGTGAGAACGGCATTGAAATGCAAACTGTGACAGCATATCTGCCGGTTGACGATCCACTTTTGCATTTGAACCAAGAGGAAGTAGACAAAGTATTTGACGCAGTTACGACGAAGCGCTCACATTGCTTTGGTTTGCCGTGTTTTTGAGTCTCAAAGTGTCCGCCGAAGGCTTTTCGCCAAAGGATTTGCTTAAGTCGTACGGACGCTGATGAGGCTAAACTGAATCTCGGGCTTTAACAGAGATGCACAGAGGAAGAAGAAGAGCAAAACGAGGATGAAGAGCGGCCTGAAGATTGTCTTAATCCATACGGAAGATTTGCTCACACAAAGAGAGGAAGACGATGCCGACTTTAGTCGAAATCTTTGCAAAGACTTCTAAAGTGATCAAATCATCATGTCCTTGTTTTGTTTTTTTTTTTAATATGCAATGAAGCAGCATGTGGCTCGTCCACCAAGGTCATTTTGAGTTAATGTCAACCGTGGTATATTATCATTACAAAGTGCTCCACGTTTAATCTAAGATTGACTGTATACCAAACTCAACGCGACTTATGGTGAATATATTTTCATATTTTGATTTTATTTCAACCTCTCTGGCTTTCTCATGAATCTACATGTTATCATTTTTTCCTTTCTTGCACTAAAAAGTCATTTTTATTGTCTCCACAAAGGCAATATAACAAAACTTTTAACTTAGCCTCTTTTGCATTTTACTTTTTATTGGTAACAAATGACGGGGGGGGGGAAGAAAAAAAAAGCTAAATTTTTTTACTGGGCATTTTAAATATAGGAGCTATATATTTCTATGATAAAAATATGATTTACTAATTCATATGTGATTAATTTACTAATTTTGAAAATTAGTCCAATAAATAACAGTATATTGTATAGACAGGAATTTTAAGGCACACAAATTTATTCATGCGCAACACAAATTTAGTGCTCATTAAAAAACTAAATTAAACTAATCAAGTGTAAATTTCATTGTATCAGATTGCAATTTGCTGAACAGGTAAATGTAACCATATTATTAAAAATAAATTATATAAAAAATGAATAACCATTTGACAGAGTCATAAAGTGAGCATTCTAACAAATATTTCACAAATTCAACAAATATCTTATTGAGCATTCTACTACATAACAATGAAGAAATACATTGGAACTATTTATTAAGTTAGTACTTATTCAATTTGTCTTATTTATTGGAATTCAAATCTGATCCAGCTTGTGTTCAAATTGAAAATAGAAAAAAAAAAGTACTGTATGTACTGTATTGACACTATGTAAACATTAAAATGAATCCCACTCTGGCAAAGTCAATACAAAGTGAGCACAATGTTTGTATTATCATTGAACTTCAGCATTTAATCACGTCAAAAATAGAATAAGGTTCCTATCGCGCAGGCGGCGACATTCGGCTCACATCTTATTTATGAATCTATTCCTCCATGCTATTAAAAAAAAAAAAAGAGGAGCCATTCTGATGATTTGGCCCGGGTATAAATTACATCCATTGAATTATAAAAATATTCATGTTTCTTCGCCGACAGTCGTCCGCCTTTTTCATGATTAATGCACCGACTTGGAAATAGTAACCACCAGTCTGACTTTCTTCCTTTTTTCATTTTTTTTTCTTTCTATGTTTCCGCCAGTCCACGTCCGATGTCACGGACCCCATTTTGGGTTGGTGGTGAAATACGAGGTTGCTAATCACCGTGAGCGACGAGCCAGGCCGCAGAGTTCACACCGTCTTAATTAGTTTGCCGCGTACGTGTAATTATTCGTGCATTTTTAAATTCACTTAAGGCGGCGCTCGCTCGCTAGCTGCTGGCTGGCTTCATCTGCGAGGATCTGGTTCAAGAATGTCTCGCAGTTACAAATCAATCCCACATTAGCCCCTCAAAGCTCCGCATAATTACACTGTTGTCTTTTTTTTTTTTCCCCGACAGAGGAGAAATGAACCGACGGCGTTTAAAAGCGGAAACCGGCTGCAGAGATACACCCAGAAATGTTCAGGCATCGCAAAAATGAACTTTTATCGAGCATTGAAGCAAACTTTATGCAACAAAAAAAAAATGGCATGATAGGCTGATCTATCCATCCATCCATTTTCCGATTCGCTCATCCTCACAAGAGCCGCGGGGCTTGCTGGAGCCTATTCCAGCTGTCTTCGGGCAGTAGGCAGGGGACACCCTGAACTGATTGCTAGCCAATCGCAGTGCACACACAGACGAACAACCATCCATGCTCACACTCACACCTAGAGACAATTTAGAGTGTTCAATCAGCCTGCCATGCATGTTTTTGGAATGTGGGAGAAAATCGGAGTACCCGGGAGCAAACCCACGCATGCTCGGGGAGAACATGCAAACTCCACACAGGGAGGTCGAAGCTGGAATTGAACTCGATACCTTTGCACTGTGAGGTCGACACGCTAACCACGCGACTACCCCAGGCTGCCCCAGGATGATTTAGCTTGCATTACATTATTTGATTCATCTGATTAAAATACATTTTGAAAACCCAAATAGTAAAATACAGAAAAAATATGACATCGAAAACAATCCCTTAAAAAGTAATCACATGAATCTGTTCCAGGCTTCCCCCTACAAACTACAAATAACTATATATTTTACGGAAATTCTTTGAGGAAAATCGCACCCCATTATTAAAAACACACACACACACACGCACACACGCACACACACAGAAATGTAAAAATAAGTTTGCCACACCATGTCATTTAAATGCTGCTGCTTAAAGTGTATGTATTAAGCAAACAGATGGATCTCAACAGGCAATCATATTGCAGTGGTGTGTACCCTGCCTAGAACTCAAATGGGATTCATAATAAACTCGCAACTCTTCTCTGAGCGCATCAGTACGGCACTAAGTAGTAATTTTACACAGAATCTAAAAAAATTATGCCAGTGAGTACTCTTATATTGTTGGCCGACATGCTGTTGCTGAACCCTTTGTGTTCAGTCTGTTGCTTCAAGGGTCAAAGCATCACAACGTAGATGCTAATTAGCACTAGCATAAAGCTAGTGGTGTCTTTGTTGCAGCTGTTTGTTTTGAATACCAAAAGGTGTAAATCTGTTGGTTTTATGTTCAAGTAAACTTCAGCTGGGAGGGGCAATAAAAATATTTACGATCTGACCACAACATTTTCAGTTTCTCTTTTAAATCCCTTTCTTGCATCCAAACACATTAGACGTG
>CAAKHF010021570.1:0-18656 GCA_901007745.1 Hippocampus kuda
TCGTTGAAACGTTGCTTGAACCCACCATTGACACCACTTGTGTTTCAAGTTCTCTGTATTCTTCGCTGCTGGGATCGTTCAAGGCTTCCACAAAAGGTTCCAACAAAGTGGCTTCAACAAACACAGCCGGTGGGGGAATGAGATGGCGGGAGTTGTTTCGCCTGCGTCGTTGCCGAAGGTGAACCCCGGGCAGTTGTTGTTAAGCCGAGGGACGACGTTGGTCCTTGGGTGGTTGTCGATGGTTTTGCTGTTTCGGAGAGAGTCATTGAAAATAATGGATCGATATCTGCTGTTTCAAAAGCGTTATTCTATTTTCTGCTCCAGAAAACTTCAGTATGAAATTTCAGAGGATTAATTTTCTCCTCTGGCAAGCAGAGGTAAGTTGATGATAAAGAGATCCCGAGACTAAGACCTGAGGAACAGTGTTAGTCATGGAAGTGGATCTGAACGGGTTCAGTAGGATACCATTGAAATCAGTTCACATCTAAAGGAGAGAATTTTTTTACTTACAACTGGCTACAATTGAGTCTGGATCAAGAGTGATGTTGAAGGGGTTATCGGGAGTATTCACAGCTTCGACCAATACTTCTGTGACCACGCCTGCTGCGGGGATAGCTTCTGCTGGTGCCGACACGTTGAACTGCAGTTCCACGTCGACTTGCGTGTTTCCCCTTTCCGGCCTTGAATGTCAAGAGTGCAGGATTTACTTCAAATGTCGTCGTTGTCATTGGCGGGATTTGGGTCATGGATTTCAAATCTTACCGAAATCCAAGAACAACAGTGCCAAAGAAAATGGAACCAAACGTTTGGAAGAAGATGAAGTCGCACTGTAAAAGGATGGAAACGTAGAACAACAGAGTGTAACTTTCGTGAAAGAACCAAAAATTCCGATCGTTGAAACGTTGCTTGAACCCACCATTGACACCACTTGTGTTTCAAGTTCTCTGTATTCTTCGCTGCTGGGATCGTTCAAGGCTTCCACAAAAGGTTCCAACAAAGTGGCTTCAACAAACACAGCCGGTGGGGGAACTGAGATGGTAGTTGTTTTGGGTCCACGAGTTGTTGATGATTTAGGTGCTGGGAATAACATATGGACCACCAAGGAAGTAGTTAGTTTTGATGTTGTTGAGATTTGAAGTTCCTTGAAAGAATTTTTAAAAATCTTTGCTTACAAATGACTGCAATATATCCTGGAACAAGAGTGAATTTGAACGGGTTGCTGGTCCTGTTCACAACATCTACCAATGTGTTCACAACTTCATCGTTTTGTGGGATTTGATCATGTGATGTGTTGTTGAACTTCAGCTCCACCTCCACTTGTGTGTTTCCCTTTTGAGGACTTAAAAGTTGAACAAAAATGCTGATTATTTGAAATGTTCCCCATATGGAAATAGCCATAAAACATTACCTAAATCCAATGAAGTTGGTTTTTATGAAATTACTCCTAAATGCTCTGATGTAAATGAAGTTGCACTGTAAGAATAATCAAAAATTTAGTCATTCAGAAATCAGAAATTGAGATTCTTTCATTGCTAACATGTACGCACCATTGACACCACTTGCGCTTCAAGACGTTTATGTTGTTCACTGCTACGGTTGTTCAACTCTTCCATGAAAGATTCCGCGAGAGTCATCACAAGAGGCACGTTGACGGTTGTTCCGTTTTTAGTTCCAACATTTTCACCAAGAGTAATCCCAAATGCCACAGTCCCTATGGTTTGACAGTCATGGGTTATTGTGGTTCGGTTGACACAAGAGTTGAACTTTTTTTTTTTTAAGATAAGATAAGATAATCCTTTATTTGTCCCACACTGAGAAAATTTACATTTCCAACTCACCCAGAAGGACTGCAACAGTCCCAGCACCCATAGCCTCTCTCTTGCTCCTGCCAAATCATCCAGAAACAGATTTACTTTTAACAGTAGCAAGCAGCAAAAATCATTCAGAATTTTTTTTAACACTATTACTATTTTTCCCCTGAAGATTCTGTAAATGTACAACTAATCTATCATTTTAAAATCTTATCACTATTTTCAGAAAGTGTTAAAATTTCTTTACTAGAGTAGAAATTCAAAAAATTCAAAATATATTAAAAGCTCTAGTTGAAAAACTAAATTCATTTTAAAAAATCTTCTCAAGAAAATTGTTGACCAGAAGCAAACCTTAAAATAACAAAGAAAAAAAGATCTCAAAATTCCTGAAACATTCTTAAAAGTTGCTTCAAAAAAATCTCAAACTACAAACTTCTCATCATTAATTTTCCTCAAAATTAAGTCAGCTAAAATCTCATCACAGTCTTCACAAAAAAGATTTATTCAACATCATTTTTTATGTTAAATATACAATATACGTTCAGCATGTAGCATTTGTAATCCAAAATATATTATTGTTTTAAATGTGAATAACAATACATAATGATCAAAACACATTCCACACATGACAATGAAACCAAGGAATGTCCCTCTTTTTCGTGTATCACCAATAATTCCATTGACACAGTTGTGATGTTTCAAACAGAAAGTGGTTCTTTCACATTGAACCACTAAAGGCTCAACTTACCCCAAGTGGAAGAAAGTCAAATGAGTCCTTTTTTTGAGATGAATGCTGTTCAGGTGGACGATGCTGCAGAGCCGTCGGTGCTTTTGTGGCTCGCCTTGTGGACATGAAAGCCTTTTATCAAGTTATGCAGCGGCCATGAGACATCTTTCAGAAATGTCCCTCATAATCCGCCAACAATATGCAGCCATCATCATGACAGCATCTTGGCTCGCTGCACTGTGGAGTCCTCCCTGCCTTTTGTTCGGCAATAAAATTTAAAACAACTCCTCGAGATCACCCGTCAATCAAAATGCCACTTTGATGATGAGGCTATTTACTGACGCGAATTCAGGCCTGAAAGGTGTTTGAACATGACACGTGACCAAAAAAAAAAAAAAGGAACAAAACGAATGCTTCTGAAAAACACTGAAAACGAATCTCGTGGCGAGCACTATTTTACCATCGGATAACAATGAGTGGTGTGGTAATTTTACACCGGAACTCCTGTTATTTATTTCAACAATATACTACTGTATTTTGGTGACACAGTGTAAACTGGTCAGAACGTCCGCCTCACAGTGCAGAGGTCACGGGTTCGATTCCCACCCCCTGCCATCTGGTGTGGAGTTTGCATGTTCTCCTTGTGCCCTGTGTGGGTTTTCTCCGGTTACTCTGGTTTCCCTCCAACATTCTCCCTCACTCTGGTATGGGGAAGCGACATATTAAGCCTCAACAACACATGACTCGAACAGAGCGGGATTCAAACAGTGGACCCCTCGGTTACTGGTGAACCCGCCGTACCTCCCGCCCCACATAGAATTACGCTTGTTGGATTTTACTTCCAATGTTTACCTTCCTGTGCTTCAAAAGCCAATCACAAACGTATCCAGTAACATGTGTGCAACATTATTCACCTGTCTGTGACAAAGTAGCAGGTGGAAGTGTACCTCCCATGTCCCATTTCGCTGTATTGATGGGGAAATGGAGCATCATTGTAAAATTTGATAAATATCTGGTGTTCTCATCTTTTTGTCTAGTTTTGTATTTGCCAAAACGGCACCCCCGCAATCTCCGTGGTTAATTTTCATGCAATGCAATTATATAGTGATGTGGAAATGAAACTTCAAATTTGCTTCATGAACCAGTTGTATTTTTTGACTCATTGGTTTAAATAAAGGGAGTTTAAGAAATGGCAAGTCAGTGAGCCCAATGTTTAACAGAAAGTGTCATCTAGAGGAATCAAACTACATCTGGTTCATGAAGCAAATCTGAAGCTTCATTTGCCCAAAATCTTTTAAAAAATATAGTAGAATACTGTTCTCCCATCAGAAATTACAGCAGTCTATACTTTTATGCTGTTAAACTAGTTATCTACAGTTCTTGTTAACTGAATGATGTAACTTTTAATTCACATGCTTTGGATAAATATGAAACACTATTTTACAATTGTTAATAGAAAACAGTAAGATACTGTTGGAAATTCACTGTAAATTTCCTCAATTTTGTTACAGTGCATTCAACTTTTTTTTTTTACATTGGACACTTGTAATTTTATAAGAGAAATTTTATGAGGAAAACAAATTCAGAATTTAACAAGAGAAACGTCATTTTAGAAGAATCGAGGCGAGGTAATGCAGGTTTATTTATATCGCACATTTCATACACGAGGCACCTCAATGGTCTTCACACAATCAAAAGTACATTCAAAAGTATTCACAAAGAAAACAGTGCGACGTTCAACGACCAAAATGAGCAGGAATACTTGTAGTCACGTGTACAAGCATTTACGAAGAAGAATCAAAATAAAAGCAAAGAAAGTGAAAGTGATTTGAAAATGCTTCAAAGGACCTGAATCATAGCTATGGGGGGAATCATTTATAACTTGGATAAAAGCAATCAAATCGGAATATTGTGTGAAAAACTTTAGAAAAAATGGAGAAACTTTATCACAACTTTATTCGTCTCTGTGCAAATAAATAAACCGCATGCAAATGTTGAGGGGCGTGTATTTGACGGAACTTAGCTTATATAACGCAGAAAAAATCGACGCTTCGCTTCTGTCAGTTTGACCGCCAATTCCTGACGCGGTTTATTTTGTTTTCCCGCAAGTTCAACCAGTTCACTCGCAATCCACCGTCTTAAATGTTTTCAAAACAATCTGCGAGGATATATTCAACTGCGTGTGGAAGGAATGTCAAGTAAAATTATGATAGGTCACGATAGCGTATCAGTATTTTGGGCCACGCCTCATTCTGACTGAAGCTCGGCTGCAGTCCAACGTCATTGCGAATGTGCAGATGAATTTCGGTGGCGATATCGCACCGTTTTCAGACACTACGTGACAACAGAAAATGACAAGGCAAGCCAGGAAACAATATTACAACGCTCGCCTCTGCTGTATAATGCAATGACATCGTCTGCCTGATGTGTCAATCAAGCAGTTTCCTCCCAATTTTGGGGCATGACGTCGTGTGCTGAAAATTGTCACAAAATAAAAAACGTAAATAACTACAGAGTTTTTTAGGGGGGTGAATTTTAGGGCTGACCTCATTTTTACATACAGGTGCCCATGTTCAGTCCAATCAAGTGTCCCTTTAAACTGTAAATGCAACTTGACAAAGTGGAAAGTGAAACAGGGAGACTTTTTTTTTCTCGTATCTTTATTCCTTACAAATTTTTTTTATCTTTCCTTCTTTCTTTTCTCCTCTTGGTCTGGACGACGCATCCTCTCTTGGACGTGGACCGATGACTGCAGGATACAAATTAAAAGTCAAGAATCAGTTACAAAATGTCAATCATAAAAATTGTCCAGAATGATTTGACTGAAATGGATTGCAGATAAAAGTTAAGTACCATACGAGTGAACTGCACTTAAGAAATTTAGTGTTCTGGATTAAAAAACTAAGTTTGACGCCGCTGGAACACGATGCAAAGTGTGAGCATTTCATTTGGACTTGCCTGCTGATGTGTTTTCGAGGACAAGCTTTGCGTTTGTGCCCCGGGCTTGCGCAGTTGTAGCAACCTTCCTCGCCTTGGCGTTGGTCACATGGGTGGTCCGGGAGGGCACAGCGGCCGCATGATTGACAGTGCCGCCATGCTTCGGGAAGGGTGGGAAGAAAGAAAAGCTCTTGGTTCAACATAGACACAAAGGCTACTCGGTCCGATTTAAAACTTTCTCTTTCACAGAAAAATCTGTTCCATTCCATACTGTTTATCTCGTATTTGGTTTAAAAAAAAAAAAAAGAAGCCCCAATATAATTTAAAACGTGCACTTACATGGTTTCACACATCGCTCACAAACAGAGCAATGTTTCCACTGGCGTCCATCCTGTAAATTGAAAAAAATTGTGCACAATTTTTAGTCACCTGCGATAATTTCCGACAGTTTATCGTCGTTGGCCAATAAAAAGCAAATATCACCATATTTGAATGAGAATTTGTTTTCCTTCCTTTTTATCCCATAACGGGAATTCATTGTAACTCAAATTTATTTCTCATTTTTCTCTTTTTTTTTTTTTTTTGTGATCCATGTTTTTCACTGGCGGTGACCAAAGTGATCAAGAGGTATGTTACCTTGGATGGGCAGATGTTGCATTTGGTACAGTGCTTGTTCAGGGACCACACGTATCTCTCACAGATGGCGCAAAATCTAGCAAAATGAGTTGGCCAAAGCGTTGTCATGGGTCGCAAAAACTTTCTGGAAGTTCTCTTGCCCCCCCCCCCCCAACTTTTTGGGAGAATATGGGACTACCTGTAGCCCTCCTCCTCAGGAAGGACAATTTCCGCGGCAGTAATATTCGTGAACAATCGGACTGGGGACTGCTTCCTTCCCGTCTTCCCGTGCTTGTACAGGGAATGGTTGTCATAGTCCACCTAGGAAACCAAGTTCACAAAAAAAAAAGGAAAATGGCGACAGTCAAACACATTGTTAAAAAAAAACAATTAATCAAACATGAGCTCTCAGGTTTCATTTTGAATGTATTTATTTTGATATTGCTGTACGTCCGTACAATACTTACTCATCCCGACCACCTTTTTTTTTTTTTAAATCTTGCACTTGACAAATAATAGACAAAAAAAATAACCAAAGCAAAGCATTTGCAAAGAAATAAAAAGTAACACGTAACAAATTGCTCTAGAAAAAAATTTAAAACCAACTGAATTTAAAAACAAAAGTCAAATGGAAATATAAGTTAACTGTCCTCGTCAAGATAAGCGGCTTAGATTTTGAAATGGAATGAAAATTCCAAAATGCATTCTGACCCTGTTAAGCCCCAAGATTCCACAAGATGGCGGCAAAGCGCATTCTCACAATGGCCGCCCTTACCTGGTAGTCCAGCATAGTTAGACAAGGGAAGCAGTCGAGGATGCGAGCTTCAAAGAAATACGGAAAGATCCATATCATGGGCATGTTGACGTTGCTGCTGCCTACATGAACATAAATGGAAAAACCAGTCAACTACTTTGCCCGCATCAGAATGTTCTGGATGCTGAATGAAAAGAACTGACCCAAGATTCGCTGTTTCATCCATGCCTGGGCGATACGAGAGAAGCTGTTGGCCAGCGGTTTCACCAGACCCCCGAACGGCGGGTCGGCCACCATCACCACCTTTTCCCCATTCGACTCTCTGAGAAATGCCTGGAGTACTGCGATCGAGGCCTAAGAACGAGCACACTTGTGACACACTCATGGCTTGGATCGATAGCAATATTTGGCGCTAAATATCCGCAATCCCACAGTCATTAATATCGTGAAAGTATACAATGGCGGATCGAAACTTTTATCCTTGGTGGATGCATAGGGTGGCCAAGGCTATTTCAAGAGGTCCGCAAAAAAAAAAAACTTGTAAACGTGTTATCAACAATCAACATCCATTCCAATATTGAATAATAATAATGATAACAACATACATTAAACTGTAACTTGTTATTTCTCTTTAGACCCACACATATATCTTGTTCCACCACACATCTTTTAATTTTCTATGCACCCTATTAAAAAAAACAAAAAACAAAACCACATAAGACAGTAGCCTATTGTTACTTGAAGGCTCGCATCACTTACAGTCACACAATGTTATAAAGTCTCCATTTTCTATCTAAAAAAATGTCAGGGACTACCTGCAGTGTGTCAGCTAGTTGACACACTCTTGGAGCATACACGGAAGGGCAGCTGGTGGCGGCGTGCGGTCTGCATTTTGACCGGCCATTTGATTACCCCCCCCCAAAAAAAATAAAATAAAATGTTTCTTCAGAGAACATGGATAAACAGCTAGCATAACCTCCCCAGTAACTAGACTGAATTGGTCCCAGAGCTTCCTCTAGTGTGTTGGGGATCATTCATTACCTCACTATCAAAGAAGTGATGATTGAACATGTTGTAGTGGCAGAACTCATCTTGGCCGTAGAACTGGGCGTATCTTGGACATGAAGGACACGGGAGATTTTTGTCACAAACTTTTCTCAAAGCTGACAACATGAGACCAAAGGATTGTGAGTTCATATATGCAAGCTGACCTGAAGTCGATGTCTAGCAGAAGGCTTTTCATTGGCCTTGCCTCTCCGCTAGGATATTCCAATTTAATCAGTTCGTGCAGTCTGAAAAAAAATAGTCGTTTTACTGCACAGTCTCATTGACTGACTCCCACATCACTCACGAGTATAGGCCCCACATGCATTCAAGTGTAGAATGTGACGACGATGCTACCAAGTGGACAAAAATAAAAACTGCACTTCACACGCATGTTTTTTGTTGTGTTGACAGGCAGGGTACGAGTGGCTCACCTGGGCGTGCCCACGCACAGCACCTTGTTGAAGCGCAGGGCAACCAGAGTGCCCAGCAGGAAGCGGGTGGTACGCTCGGTGAACAGATACTGCGCATTGCTCTTCTTGTTGTCCAAGGGACAAAGCAGCCTGCTGGGGCGCCGCATCTGGGCGACGGCCACAGGGATGCATACGTGGGTGGCGTGTGCACCCGTCTCCTCGGCAAGGAGGAGGACCTGGCAATCCTGACAAAACTTCTTTTCGTCAGGTGGGAGGGCGATAAACTGTTGGAACCTGCAAGGGGTGATGTGTCGTCACATTTCACGGCCATCTGGCGCAAAATGAAAACATTTGATGTCTATTTAACCTTGCCACTTACCTTGCACTGTACTGCTGCTGGCTGAACGGGGGCCGCCTCCTTTTGTTCTC
Organism: Hippocampus kuda; assembly: GCA_901007745.1. Lineage (NCBI taxonomy): Eukaryota > Metazoa > Chordata > Actinopteri > Syngnathiformes > Syngnathidae > Hippocampus > Hippocampus kuda. Next base: position 8,731 of record CAAKHF010021570.1, read on the forward strand.
CAACTCCCTAGCCAACTTTCGGGCCTCTGACACCTTGAAAACAAGAAGTCACTGAAACTATATAGTGATAACCTGCTTGGGCATTTGCTTGTGTTCTGCATTTGTATACATTATTGAGCCAGGGTACACATTACATTAGATTGACCTCCACAGGTTCATTGTACTTTCTGTCATCGAGTGGAAGAGCATTTCATTGGTCTGCCTTTCACTATACATCGCTGGCATAGATTGACGGGTCAATAAGAATAAGAATAAGAATTTTTTCTGGGTCAGCACCGTGTGCGACTGGTTCGCACCGTCTCACAGTGCAGTGATGCAGGGTATGATTTCAGGTCACGACCTTCCAGTGTGGAGTTTGCATGTTCTCCCTCCGGGTACTACGTTTTCCTCCCACATTCCAAAAAACATGTACCATAGGTTAATTGAACAATCATCCCTAGGTGTGATTGTGAGTGCATGTGCTGCGAATGGTTGTTTATATGTGTGCCTTGTGATGGCTGGCAACCAGTTCAGGGTGTACCCCGCCCACTGTCCAAAGACAGGTGAGATTGGCTTTAGCACGCCCACAACCCTTGTGCGGGATAAACAGATAAAAAAAAAAATTGATGGTGGATAGTTTTTTTGTCAAATGCCTACTTTCTCGTCTTCCCACTGGAAAAAGTTGCAGTCTTTGCGATCTCTGCAAGCCGAGCACGCGTAAAACCTCCGTCCGCCCTCGCCTCGTTTAGCAACTTTCTCAAATAACAAAGTTGGTCCTGCAAACGAAATGGAAATGTGATTGAAAAGATCTCGATTTTTATGATCGATTAGTTAGGTCTGGATTCATGTTTACCATGTGGACAACACGGCGTTGATGTGTCGTCATCTGTGAGAATAACCTCGTATCCCAAACAGCTGTCTTCCAGCCCCGCTGTATCCATGATGTAAGCGTGTGATTATCAATGAATAATATTTGTATCATATATAAAGCGATTAAACGTGCGGGCCCATGTTATCTGGACGCGTTTGAGCTTGGAAATAGGACCCGGTTTGAAAGGCGTGGCCTTTGCGTAACAAATCACGTGAGCAGAAAAGATTTCCGGGTACTCCCCTTCCCTTACGCCTACTTATTAAAAATGACACCACATTTCCCGACAATTGGACAAACATAGGTTAATAAAAGCAAATGTATAACAACATTAATGTTTAGCCGGTAGTGACTCACTAGTAGTGAGTAAGTGATGAACAAGTGACTCCCGCTTCCTGTTCCTAAACGTTCATTCGCCTTTAGGTACTGAAGTTAGGGTATACGCTCGACATTTTTTTCGTATTTTCAAACCAGGAATTGTAGTTTACTCTTTATTCGGAAACTCGAGGAGCAACTGAGGTTGCATGTATACACACGCACGCGCGCGCTGGCAAGCGAGAGATCTTCAATCGTTTTTCTTTGAGGACAGTTAAAGTTTCTGCCCCTATGCATGTAGTCCAAACACGCCGCGCGCTAAGCAAAACGAGTGGGGTTGCATTCCTTTGGAGACTACAATTCCCTTGCATTGCTGTACCGCCTTCGACAGTGTGACATGTCAGTTAACGCAGGTCCGTCAAGGAAGTGGGGAAAGTGTCCTTTCAGCCTAAAAATTTTAGACATGGAGAAAATGTTTTAGATTCATTTACTATTTGCGTATATTCAAGGTTGACCATACGTTTAATATTTCTTTGATTTGTAAAATGTAACGTTTTTGTAGGTGGATGTTTTTGATAATAAGTATTGGGAAAATAAAATGCTTTTATTTCGGTAGTGCATCAAGAAAATTCTTGTCCAAAATTTGAATCTTTACATCCCATGTTTTGCAAAGTCCGTCCACGCCCTAGTTGTCTGCGTTTAGAGAGGCGTTGCCGCAGTGTCTGCAGGCCCTGATACATCAGTACCATAAAAACCAGGAGTCACCAGACCTCTCGGTGGGGCCCTCCTCACGAAGAACTCTCCCACGCACCACGTAAGGTGGTTAGTGGGCGGTGCGCCGCAGCTGCTGGCATCATTCATGCTGGGCCGGTGAGGAGAGCCTCTTTATTTACAGCGCATCATCTGACTGACACCATGAGCAGCACTGGTAAGACATTTTGACTGGAGCTCGCCCATTATATTGAAATATTGATACTATGCAACCATGAAAAATGAAGGAAATTCAATTGCTATCATTAGTACTACATTATTGCTCCTGTCAATGTGTTTGGTCCCCCCACAATATACCTTATTTACCCTTGGGGTCTGGCGTGAGGTTGTGATGTTGCCACTGCGGATGGTGACCCCCACCTGAAACGCGCACCCAGCAACCATCCCAAGACAAAGTACAGCAGACTAGTCCTTGTCAAGGTGTTGGTTCCCCCACAATCTTTTTCTCTGTGGTGCTCATCACTGGGTTCTTGGGTTTCTGCTGCAGGTGGCCCCAACAGGAACACCCACCCAGCAACCGTGCCCAGACACAGTTGGACAATCTAGTTGTTGTCAAGGTGTTTGATTTCCCAATAATCCAACCTCTTCACCCTGGTGCCAATCACTGGGTTCTGCAGCTGCCAGTGGCAGATTGTGTCCCTCAAACTACTAATACCCCTTGAACTAGCCCCTGTCAAGGTGTTTGGTTATGGTTTTTGGCTCTGAGCTTGTGGCATGTCTGGTGTTCGATGTTTGTATTTTTAAGGTTCATTTTCACATCAAATACCAACTTTATCTTAGAATAATAAAAATTTGTTCTCATGTCATTACAATTTATTGCATTTGTCATCGTAATGTTATGACATATTTCTGGAAAAGAGGCAACTTTTTCACTCCTATAGCATTGTAGACACGCTTATTTGGCTTTCAGTTTATGAGGGAGGATTATGAAGGGATTCTTGGAAACATGTCTCCCTTGTCGGAAGTCCCTGAACCCAAGAAGTTTGGGACCCCCATGATTTAGGTGACCATAAGGCCCCCACCCCAATAGGAAAAATCATTCCCCCAACCACCTAGTGTCATTCTCTTTGCCTGCCATATGCTTCTATTTATACCACATGTCTGGAATAACACAGAGCGAGAGTGAGCGAGAAAGTCACATGACCTGCAGCTCATTCCAGAGCTGGGGATAGAAGGCACACTCTCATTTATTATTACACCACGGCTGCATAGGCGATGATCCAGGAGCTGTGAAAAGCTTACTTGGATATCGTTGACGAAAAGAAGGACGTCATCCGTTGCGATGCCAGAAGAAACAGGTAGGAATGAGTGTGCCGTGCCATGAGCGAAGACAAAAAACATACACGGCTGTTTTTTTTGGTGAAACACCTGCAGCAGGATGAGCCTGCACTTATGTAAGTGTGGAGCACTTTCTGTGTGGAGGACAACTCCAGCCTTGAGGCTGCCTGCTTTACCGTGGAGCGTTTCATATTTGAGGATAATTGGTTTGAAAAATTATTCACAACATTTGCAAGGATGGGGAATATCTATGTGTGTTTCAGACTCCCTATCTTTGAAAAAGAAAAAAATCAGTATAAATATAATGTTTAAAATAAGTCAAAAATTATTTTTTCAATTTTAACTGGAATGATAAATTTCTGCATAGTATAGTTTAAAATATGAATACGTTGAAATAAAAGTAATAGGATGGGAAAAATCAGATCCTTTGAACTTCCATCCATCCATCTATTTTCTAATCCGCTTATCCTCACGGGGGTCGTGGGTGTTCTGGACCCTTACCCAGCTGTCTTCAGGCAGTAGGCGGGGGACACCCTGAACTGGTTGACAAACAACCATTCGCACTCACAATCACACCAAGGGTCAATTTAGAGTGTTCCATTAGCATGCCATGCATGTTTTTGGAATGCGGGAGGAAACCGGAGTACCCGGAGAAAACCCGCATAGGTACAGGGAGAACATGCAAACTCCACACAGGAAGGCCGGAGCCAGAATTGAACCCTGCACTTCTGCACTGTAAGGTGGATGTGCAAACTAGTCGACCACTATACCCCCCTCCTTTGAACTTCTGATGTAAAATTATTTTTAGGTCTTAACATTTATTAAAAGAAAAAAATAGTCATGTTGTTTTGAATTGAAGATACTAATTATTTTATAACATACTTATCTTGTTTTTCTAGTATGCATTGTATGTATGAACTGCACTTCTGTTTCTCTTTAAAATTACCCCCTCCCCAAAAAATGAAGAATGAATATTTCTTAATCTTCTAAAAACACAATTTTCAATAAAGCATTTAAATATATATAATATTTTATACATCAATTATTATTTTACTTGATTCATTATATGTTTATCATTCACAAATTCTTAAAGTTGCTTATTATGGGATGTCTGAGTCTCTGAATGTTGATCACTTCTGTTTCTTGCTAAAAATGTAGTTTTCAAAAAAAATTGTAAATGTAATGTATTTTTTTTAAAAATGGGTTTGGGTTGGAAAAATCTCCCCCTACATATCTTTTTTTTTTTGGCAAGAAAAAAATGTTTAGTTACTTCCAATATTATACAGCAACAACAATAATATTGCACTCATCAAACTATTTTGAAATATTTACATTTGAAAAACGATTTTCAATTATTTACATGACGTTAAAATGTTTTCAAGCAACATATTTATTTATTTATTGTTTTATTTCCTTGGCCGTGTTCCCTGTTAAACCTGCTCGTCTTGTGTTTTGGGCGCACGGTAGCTCTAGTTGAAGAGTTGGCAATCTTGCACGAGGATTTTTTTTTTTTTTTTTTTTGTGACTCATACCCACCCAGTTGGAGATTTAAGCATCCTTTGTATTGCCCATTACTTGTCAAAATCTTTTCAAACAACGTTCAAGCCATGGGACAATTTTTGAATATTTGGAGCTCCTCTTTCCATTCACGTGTCATATTTCCATTTCGTGAAGGGATGGGCATCAGCGCTGTGGGAAATGAACACAAACACGCCATGAATCAAAAAATTTCTTGAACTATTATTTAAATATAGTGACATGGTTGTGGAGTGCTTCCCACATGTGAACGTGACCTGATTGTTTGCTGGAGAATCCACTGTGGTAGGAGCAGGAGACGAGGGGCAGGGGTGGGGGTGGGGAAGCAGAAGTAAAACAGGCCAAATCCAGATGTTTGAGGGTGAGGCAAGGTGAAGAAGTAGTCGCATAATTGGTGTGATCTAAACAATTGTGAGAATGTAGAAATATGTCTTAAATGGAGATTAAACCATTTTTACAGTGGTAACCACTCTCATATTCACAAAGGGCACTAAGTCAGCTGCAGTGGCACGTGAGCTCGTACATTAGTGTGACGTGAGCACCGAAAGATATGACACATGTCGCACAAGCCTCGGATCCATTTAAAAGATATATTACGAGCCACATGAGCAACAGAGAGTTTGCCCCAGATGTCAATCACGAGCAGAACCACAAAAAAAAGGCAAGACACTCGATGCAAAGACTCTAGTGTCATTTTGGCCATTTCCAGCAACTCCTGTTTCTGTAAATATTTTTTTTGCATACATAAGAAAAATGTTGAAACAATTAATGAATGGTCATAGTGCTGTTGCACTTCCTTAGACAGCAAAGTCAAGTCAAATTTGCCCTGTTGTGGTCATGCGAGCATTGGACCACGCCTCCAAATGCAATAGTTCAGGAACAGGAATGCTGTCAAGTATTATGGGGTCTCCTATTTTTAGATGGGGCATACAGTATAGCTTGGCACCTTTAAATGGGGATTCGTGGTATAGCCCCTGTGGGGGGTGGGGTTGGGGGGGGGGACTCATGGAGTCCTGTTTGAGTCTTTTAAAATGTCATTCCATTTCCAGTTGTAGACGAGCTGAAATTAAAGGCTTTTAATTTCACAAATAAAATGATTGAAGATACTGTAGATATATTTTCATCAATAAAATAAACACCGCGGGATCACAGAGTGCCATCCTTGCAAGTTTTCATCTTGCTAGTTACGGGGCATACACACATGACCTTGGGCAACGAACCGCATGCTGCTTCACCACGTCGAAAGACAAAGACTTTTATTTTCCGTCGAAGGTCACAGCTGGTTTCAATTCACAAGGGAACTTGAACCTCGGCGCAATGTACACTAAGGGAGGTGGAGATGAAACCGGTTTGCTGACATCATAGCTTCCTGTGAAAATAAAGGCAATTAAGCCAAACCCTTTGGGCAGCTCCCTTCCAAAGCTCCTTCACCAAAGGAGAGAAAAAGGAGCTCGAATAGTGTGAAATATGGACTCCCACACACAATTTCTTGACATCACTCTGTGTGTTTTTATATTGCCCTTTAGTGATTCAGCAGCAGGCTGTGCAAAGCCCAGCGGCACAGCAGAAAGCAGGACGAGGCCCCGTCCCCTGCCAGAACTGCGGGAAGCCTTGCAAAGGGGAGGCCCTGCGAGTCCAAAATAAACACTTCCACATCAAGTGTTTCGTTTGTAAAGGTGTGTACCACTCACGTACGTGTTTGGCCTCAATTTTAATGTTGCAGTGAATTGCGGTCTTGGGAGTTGAACTTTATGACTTTGTCAGTCTGGAGCGTCAGTCCAGGAGTGAAAACACCAGCTCTTCACTTACTGAAAATGAAAGGACGGCTATATTTTGACTTGCTAACTTTGTTGGCTTCGCAACCATTTTTCTAAATCCACAAAAGCAGTATATTAAGCGTCACACGAGCAAATAAAAACAGCAGCGTTTTATTTCCTGGAATTTCAAGGATGTCTAACGCAGACATGTTTGACATGCTGACTTCACCAGCCCGGGGAGCTTTACTTCATTATTCTCAACACACAAAAGTAGCAAAGTTAGTTCAGTCCGGTCGAGAAACGCACCCGCTCTTAAGCTACTGAAATGCCAACACGTTGACTTGCTGGCTAACTTTGACCGCTGAGGCAACCTTACGCCGCTGCTTAATTAACACACTGTAGCAGCATAGTAAGTGTTAGTCCTGTAAAGAAAAAAAAAAAACCCCAGCTAACTTAAGTTACTGAAATTCCTGTTGAATTTGTTGACTCACTAACGTAGCCAGCCTGGGGAACCTTACTCCATTACGCAATCAGCACTGCATCATCGTAAATGTCAGTGGAGTAAAAGAAAACAGCAGACTAAAATTCCAAGGATGTAGATCTATTGTTGGGCAAACTTCACCTTTTTCAGGAACCTAACTTAACCCTCCTGAAATGCCATTTGAGTTAATAGGTCAATTTGACCCATTGCCCAAAGTAACACAAAAATAATAATAATAAAAAGAAAAATGTCATTATTAACTCCATTAATCGCCATTCATTAATATTTATAGTAGACTTTACACAGATCTGATCGGCTGACGCAAATCGGCAGATATTTTTCATTTTAGGCAAAATCGCTGATCAGTTATTATGTCATAATTTGCCCATCTTCGGGCAGTAGGCGGGGGACACCCTGAACCAGTTGCCAGCCAAACTGAAAAACAACAATCCACGCTTACACTCACACGCATTTTGAGGAGAATTTTTAGAGTTTCATTGTTATATTTCTGGTAAAATAGATTTGATGGATCTTTTTTTGTTTGTTTGTTTGTTTGTTTTTAACTTGCGTAAATTTCCCCAGTGTGGGACAAATAAAGGATATCTTATCTTATCTTATCTTAATAGATGATTGACTCCAAAATCCTGATCCACATAAGACTTCCCCCCAAAAATTACAATGGGTTAGTTTGACCTGCAACCTAACAGGAGTGTGAAACACTGAGCTTTTAATGTTTTAGCGATGTCACATAGAATTTTTTTTTCATTAATTTTTCAGGAACATTAATAGTGATCCTGGGTCACTTTGTCCGAGTATCCCAAAAAGTGTTGGAAAGAGGAAAATAAATTACGCCAAAATACTCATTCTGCAAAAAGGTGTGATGGGTCAACTTGAACCGCAACATACCAGGAGGGTTCGTTTTTCTCATCATCTGAAAGCAGCGTAGCAGCCATCCACAGACACATCCCGAGGTCTATTTGGGACAGGACGGGTCGAATAACTTGACTGTGGGATATACACTGCATACCTCTCACATTCTTGCAAAAAGCCCAAACAAACCTTCACACATTACTGCTAGTTGGCATGCATGTTTGTGCAAAATTCTTCAGCTCAGAAGTCAACATGAAAGGTTTACGTAAGTCGAAGGAAAGTACAGATTCTGGAAAAAATAAATAAAAATCCACTCCCACCTATTGGCCGCCATGCGGCTCTATTGTATTGGACGGTTTACTTACTGTGCGATTGATGGAACTGCCTGTTCTTTGGCCCTGGCTAGTGTGCGGATGCGAACTGGCCAATGGAGGCTTCTTCCTGCGACAGGGCGAGTACATGTGCACGCTGGATTACCAGCGTCTGTACGGTACTCGCTGCTTCGGCTGCCAGGACTTTATCGAAGGAGAGGTGGTGTCCGCCCTGGGCAAGACCTACCACCCCCACTGCTTCGTCTGTTCCACATGCAAGTAAGAAACTACAAAACCAAGTTGCATTGTATGTTAGTGTCCATGTGATTTTTTTTTTGTTTTTTTTTTATTAAGCAACCACAGTCTTTACAGTCTTTCAGGTACATAAAAAAATATTCCGTTTAGTTCTCACATAACTGCATTTAGCTCAGCCGATTTCTTTATTTTCCTCAAGCTGCTCCCTGTTGAGAAACAAAAGAGACATTTTCGCTGGAATGTTGGTGACTTTAGATGAGTAGATTTTTTTATTTTTATCAAGCTGTCTTATCCTTGGAACTCAAATTTCAATTACTCTAAATTGGAATAAATTGAGCTCGAGTAAATTTTAGCTCCCGCATCCATGGAATTTGTTTTGCTCAAGTGATCTCCTCTCTTACAATAGTAACGAAACATTCATTCTCTAACGTAGATAAATTTTAGGAGCAATTTAGTAATTATGAAGAGCAATTTTTTTTGCACGTTAATCCCGGGGACAAGGGTTTTATTAACCGTTTCATGTGCCCTGTAACCTGACAACATGATAAGCTGTCCACTGGAGTAACCGCTGTCCCCGAAAGGGTTAAACCATTAAAATATGCCAAAATAACGGTGAGGTTGAATGTAGGGCTGCAGCTTTCAAATATTTCAGCATTTGAATGTCCGACTGAAAATTCTATCGAATAATCGTCTCTTCGGATAAACTACTGTATATGTTGACTTGATGCATTTTAATTAATCGTGGAAAAAAAACTATTGATTTCCTTTTTTTTTTAATCTAATCAACAGTTTTTATTCCTTAGATTCACTTGGTGCATAGGAACAAATGGTCTTAGGTGGTCTACAAACATGTTCGGTGCAGCAATAAAAACGCAAGGCATGAAGTAAAAGAGAAGCTTTGACAGCCTTTGTGGAACTTCACTTGAGATGCTAGCGTTTTATCATGCAGCATAGTAATACTGAAGGTTCAAATCTGTGCGTTTATGAGCTTAGACCAGCTAAGTGGGAACACGACAAATATTGAAAGAAGACAAACTTTGGTCGCATGAAATCGCGTAAAATGAAGACCTCGCGAGAGCAAATAGTTGAAATGGTGAAATATATAAAATACTCTCATCACTTACCATAAAAGAGTTTGGATGATTTACATAATACGCTTCAAGAGGGATTTTAATGCTTTTATCTAGCTCAGGAACTACGATTTTTTTTTTTTTTTTTTATTCTCAAATTTGCCCTTATTAGTTGATGAGAACCATCAATTAAAAAAGTCTTTTGTGGTAAATGTTATGAGGTTAACTTAAGCTGTTGGGTAATTGTAACAGATTTCCAAACAGGACTAACTGGCCCAAACTGCAACACTAATCTTTTGCCAAAATTGAATTATAGGAGGGATTAGTGAGTATGTGTGTGTGTGTGTGTGTGTGTGTGTGTGTGTGTGTGTGTGTGTGTGTGTGTGTGTGTGTGTGTGTGTTTTTTTTGGTTGGGTTTTTTTTTTTTTACTTCTG
>CAAKHF010021571.1:0-13966 GCA_901007745.1 Hippocampus kuda
CCAACCTTTTTTGCCCCACGGACTGGTTTATGTCAGACAATATTTTCAGGGACCGGCATTTAAGATGTGGCGGATTAATACAACAAAATAATATGGTATGAGGTGCATGAAAACTGTGGTGTTTTCGAAACATAATAATAAACACAAGGCCGCAACACTGATCGCTATGGTAATGTCGAATGCCTTCAAAATACGATACAACGCAAATTCAAAGTGCATGAAAATGACGACTCACCACAGCCTCGAGCTTGATTTTCTGCAACTAGACGGTCCCATCTCGGGGTAATAGGAGACAATGACACCTCAAGTGTGTGGTTTATGTCCAGTCTACTTCGTAATTTTGTTTTAGTCGCCGTTACTGCAGAAAACCCCCGCCTCACACAGGTAGGATGTCGGAAATAGCAACAGTGCTATTGTGGTGATCTCAGAGTATTCAGCCATAACTTTAATCCAATTGTCTCGAACGTACTTTTAAGGCCGCTGTCATTTGCGATCTCCAGCAGTTTTTTTTAAAACCCTCTCAGGCTCAAAATAAGTTCTTGTTACAGGTAGAGTAAAGGTACTTGGTTGTTGCAAATCTGCATCACCTGCCCTGAGAGAACTCTTTTTGCGACCTTCAGCGTTTTGTTTCTAGCGTAATCGGTCACGTGACAGAGAAGTGTGGCTTGACGTGAGTCAAGCTTGACACAGACGGATGTAACGGAGAATCCGGTAACTTTTCAAAATAAAACATCTTCGCGTTCCGAAATAAAACGGAAATAAGGCAAGTTCTTTCTGTTCGGCCCGGTACCAAATGCACTGCGGACCGGTACCGGTCCGCGGACTGGCGGTTGGGGACCCCTGCGATAGAAGATACTGCATAAACAAGTTGTAACAAAATAAAGCTTCAATATTTAAATCAAACAGTAAATTAAACTCGGATAATTTTTTTCTAAACAAACTGATATTTTGCAATACCTATATTACAGAGACAAGTAATTTAATTCGGTTTTCGTAGTTCAGTTTATCGATCGTTCGTGCTATGAGGTCAAGTGGGAAAAGCTAAGCTAGCACCTTACCATACTGTGTCGGGACGAGGTCGGGCTGGAAGGTAAAGTGTGCTGCATGTCTGCACTGTGTTTGGGTATGGGGGTTGCAGCTCGGTGACAGTTTCAGCAACGCGGGTCCAAAATGTCTCTGCGGTACGGTCGATACACCAGAGATAGAAAGTTTCGTGTGTACACCTCGAAGAAAAAGCCGTGCCGCAGCCGCCATGACTGTTGTGACCGCCGGGGCAATTGAACCAAACTACAAAGATCGTGTATAAACGTGCTCCTTATACAAAACAACCTGCATGCGTTACAGCTAAGCTGATACAATAACTTATATGTAACATTTCAGTTTGTTTATTAAATTTTAGCTTTTAATAAATACAAATTTTCATGCACATATGTCAATTTCTTCAATTGAATCACGGTTCACGGAGTGAACTCTCTTCGTTGTACACGAATCTGGATCTCAGATCCACGTATACGCCTGCGCACCATTCAGAGAGTGGGTGTGTTCGGTAAGAGGATTGCGCTCCGCCCCCACGCATTTCCGAATGGCACACTGTATCCTCGGTTGGAGCGTCGAGTGTCACTCCTTTTTATGCACTCTGAATAACCAAACGGTAAATTTGAGCAACACTCTGAATTTCTGAACTGGAAGAGTGAACCAGTGCGCCCTCGGCGAATAACGCAACCATACCATGGTGTGATTGGCTGGAGGAGGAGGCGTGTACACATCACTTTTGCATCAAATAGACCCATACCTGTGCCACGGGCTCATGTTGCATTGCATTTGAGGAAGGTGGAAAGTCGTGCTAAATTCGAGGCGAATGTCAACAAATACGCCTGATTCTGAGCAACCGTTTGTGTTTCCTTACAACACATTTTGACCTCCTGCAAACCTTTTTCGTAATTTATTTTATTTGTATAAATAAAAAAATATCTGAACTTAAAAGCATTTCATACTTTTCTCCAAATAACTAAATGCAAGGAAATACAGTATAGGGATACAGTACCTTCACACATGCAGTATAAATCACATTGTTTTACGTTAAATTGCTTGAAATAAATACATGTAAAAGCGAGATAAATGTAATAGTCTTGTATTTTGTAAATTATATGTTGCCATTCGGGCAGCCCGGTAGTCCAGTGGTTAGCTGTCGACCAAAGTGCGGAGGTGCAGGGTTCGATTACGGCTCCGGCCTCCCTGTGTGGAGTTTGCATGTTCTCCCCGGGCCTGCGTGGGGTTTCTCCTGGTACTCCGCTCTGTTCATCAGACATTCAAAAAATAAAAAAACACATGCATGGCAGGCTGTTTGAACACGCCAAATTGTCCCTCATTGAGCAATGCTCAATGAGCATGATCAGGATGCTCTGCGTCGGCATATACGACCAATATCCAGCAACTTCACACAGCCACTTAAGATGAGTGCACAGGCCACAAACAACCTGATCAACTCTATGCCAAGGGAGTTGCAATGTATGAAGCAAACGGTGCTCACACCAGATACCCCTTCCCAAGAAAAGAAAAACGGCACGTGGCCAGCCTAAGGCACACTTGTACAACAACCAGGCTGTCTCATCAGTATTTTAATAAACCACACCTGTAAGGTGGGATGGATCATCTCCACAAAGGACAATTACTCACAACACAGATTTAGATATATTTGAGGGAAAATCCCCTTTTGTGTATACAGAAATAGTTGACATCTTTGAGTACAGCTCACGAAAAATGGGGGCAAAAACAAAAGTGCGACCGGTATATTTATATTTTCAATTAATGTGTATCGGGTGCATCGGAAATTCACTCTGACGCTCCTGCACTACTCTGAGAGTGTATGTTTGGAGAGTCAGAGCACACTTCAGCCATCCATACAGTTTTAACACTGCTTCTCCTGAACAGGGTTGCAGAGTTGCTGGAACCTATTACAGGTGAGCTTCGGGCAGAAGGCAGACTACACCCTGAACTGGTCATCAGTCACAGGGCACATAGAGTGACAAAAAAAAAAACATTCACACCCACAACCACACTGCTATTAAGTGTTAACACTGCCCAGACACAAGTCAGGTGAGTGTACCACTTCACCATCAGCGACAAGCACATTCCCCTAATGCTAATTTCCTAACACAGCGTATGTTTTCAACCACATGTCAAACTCAAGGCCTGGGGGCCAGATTTGGTGTACCACATCATTTTATGTGGTACACCAAAGCATGAAAGCAAATCATGTGTGTCAACGTCCATGATCCTTGCCAAATCTGTACCGAAATGTCAAATTATCTATCCTGTGTAGGAAATAGAAATAATGTTCAGAATTCTGTTACTCTGTTTCCACTCACTTAACTAATAATTGAACAAACTATTATAATTGACTGATTTCAAAACTAGTCATCTATTAATTTTTGGTGTCCAATACGATATGACGTTTAAAGATTTATTTGGTTTCACTGTCATAACGGCCCTCCGAGGGAAACCGGAACTTCAAAGAGGCCCGTGACAAAAATGAGTTTGACACCCCTGTCCTAAATCAATCAGCAACTTGTGCTTGAACAGTTTCCATCTCTACTGCCTGATGCACCGTGTCCCCAATTGCAAAATGATTGGTCAAATGGCCGATGGTTTTTACGTTTATGTAATCGAGGCTTTTACAGCAGTTGTATACAAGTAACACTGGTCTTAACCATAAACCTTTTATCCTTAAATATATACAAAGAAATTTGTGGATCTGCTGCACCATTAGTCTGCTTTTTTCTGGGGTATACTGTACTTGATCACAAATGACAGCAAACTGAAATTACACGAACTATTTTTTGTGTGATAGTGGACCTCTCTGTGGTTTGGCACTCTTTTATAAATTACAGAAATACATGATGATGAGGCTAACCCTTGAGGATACAGTAAGTTTATTTAAACAGAGAAGTGCAGAGCAAAAATGAAAAGAAGGAGAACAATTTTCCTCAAGAAAAAAGTGAACTGCAGTTCTGTTCAATATGTTCAATATCAAAATGTACATGTTCACTGTATCAAGTTAAAGATGAAAAAAGCAAACATATTTACATTTCTTTTTCTACATTGTTAAGTTGACTTGGCACACTCTGCCACATCCAGCTTCTTGCCACTATCGCACATTTTGGCCAGATTCTGTTGAGAGAAAAACACTGTATGAGATGATGAAATGGCTGGAGAAAATAAACTGTCAATTTATCAAAGAAAGTCTTACATTCGCAGCTTGAACGATGCTGGTGGGAGAGTGGATGGCTGCGAGGTCTGTTAGTATTTTCTTGAGATCACAGTTGTATGGATGTTCTGAAGCAGTTGAAAACATATCACATGATGGTCCTCAACAAAATGAGCTTTTGAATATTATTTTGACTTTCACTACATTCCAAATTATTGGGCATAAAGGTTTCTACATTAACAATGGCCAAGGGCCACCACGTGACTGTGTTGGGCCACCCAAAGACTGCTGACGCTAGCATTGCAACTTTAGCAGGCGGAGACCCGGAGTGAGAAAAGCAGTCTAAATACAGTACATATGTAGATATTTTTTAGGGCTAACTTCAGATGCTGTGGCTTTAGGTATGCTTTGTCGTCCAGAAATTAAAGTTAATTCTACATACTTAATCACACAGAGCACATTGTATGTATTTGTATGATGAATGTATGTACCTGGTTCCGGAGACCTTTGTGGCTTAAGTTGCAGGTATGGATGCTCCAGCAGTTCTACAATGGATATTCGCTCCCTAGGACTTCGGACCAAGCATCTCTGTCAAACAAGAAGCCGTATTAGCAGTTATAAAATACAAACTTAATGACACAGAGGTTTGCTGATACTTCTCAGTCTGTGTTTTTTTCTGAAGACCACCATTCTATTTTTTTGCAATACCAAAGTTGAGTAATTTATGATCTCATGATGATTCTCAATTGACCAAAAAAACTAAATCAAAATGTCTTCTTGAGAGGAGCTATGAGTTTTCAGAACTCACATTCATTAAATTAACTTGTACATTGTACATGTATGTTACATCTAAGGAAGATTTGGAGTGATGATGTATGCAACTTGGGAGCTTCTCATTTCTTTGGTTGAGTTTGTTTTAAAATAATATGATAAAATGTGTCTTTTATCATTGAGAACATGAACACCAAACACAAATAACTGCTGTATAAATGAGAGACTACCAAGACAAAAAAGTTTTCGGGCTCTTACTTTCAACACATCCAGCAAGTCCTTGTCTGAGATGTCAGGAAATGCAATTTTATGGCTGGGATTGATGATGGCATGCATCTTGCTGATTCGATTGGTGATGCTTTGGAATGGACTCTTTCTGTATGTCATATAGTACAGGATACATCCGAGGGACCACACATCCCCCTTTGGACCTATCTTAGAGACAAAATTTAAAAAAAAGTTAGCAGACACTCTTCTGCAATCAGAAAGAAATGACTTAAATTGTTAAATAAACAATAGGAAGAGTACTTTTGAGCGTGCTTTTCCATGCTGGGATGAAGTGTCTTTAATTGCCTCCGGGGGCATATAGTTGAGGGTTCCAGCCTGTGTTTGATTTGACATAATGACACTTACATTTACCCTGACCATGTTTTATTTCACTTGTATGTCAAACATTCATTGGCTTTTAACTCCTCTAAATATACAGCTCTTACTTGTGTATCCTTCATAATGCTTGTCACATCAGGTTGGATACGGCTTGCAATGCCAAAGTCAATTAGCTTCAGTGTCGCGTTGACAATGACAAAATTTGCTGGCTTCAAGTCACCGTGGACGATGCCTGCACACAAGAGACAAAAGCACGCTTGAGACTGGTTTAAAATAAATACAAGTTACTAATTGGAGCTTGCGGCATTGAGAGAGTGAGAGAAAAAAAAGTACTGTACCGTGTTTGTGAATTGTCTGGACGGCTTCTAGCATGTATTTCCAGTATAGCTTCCTCTCAATTGGATTGACAGACGTTCTGCTCTGCAACCAAGTGTTGAGATCCAAGTTGCCACACTCCATCAACACATAAATGTAGCTGTCGGTTATTTCACTGCAAAAACATGACCACAAGAACATTAAAATAACCCTGAAATGTACAGTGCAATGTATGTTCCCCTAAATTGCACAGCCACCTTATGCTGTGTTTTCTATTCTATTGCTAATTTATTATATTTATTCTACAAATATACTGTATTGCTAATACAATATCTTATATTGCACTTTTATTGAACCGTGTACAGTTCTTTCTGAGACATTTATTTTGTGCAATGAAACACTTTTTTTTTCTTCCCCCGAATTTTGCTGCTGTGGACTGCAAATTTCCCCAGTGTGGGACAAATAAAAGTTATCTTATCTTAAATAGGAAGTAGTGGTCGTCGTCCGCGTGACAGTAAAACCACACATCATCTAACGACAACGTGATGAACAGAATAAAAACAGAGGGATTTTTATACAATGGAATTCTTTCCACTCAGTCCATGCACTTACTAGTCATAGAGCTTTATAATTTGATCGCTGTATTGCTGCAAGTAGTTCAGATGCGCAATCTCATTTTTGGAATTTTCTACTGTCTGAGCATCTGCATCCTCAAGGTCGATGTATTTCACTGCAAACAATTGTTTTTTTTCATCCAGGACCTGGTACACCTAAAAGAAAAAAAAAATGAAATAAACTATGAAAATGAGGAGCAAGTACCGACAATTATTATGTATGATTATTATTTTGCATTTCTATTTTTATTAGTATTATTATAAGGGAGTTACATCCGCAGCACATTTTCACCATATACTGTATTTATTTTCTGCCATTTACCTTGCCGGATCCACCACGTCCAATCAATTTAAGAATGAAGAACTGTTTGCCTTTAATGGTCACAAACTCGTTTGATGTGAAGAAAACCTGCTTGTGGTAGAAAATGTCTCTTGTTAGCATTTCAAATATTTGAAAAATGCAGTTTCACAGTTTTGTGTTGTTGCTTAGTGGACCCAACACAGTGGTATATTTCGACCGAATCATGATACAAAATTTGATTGGCATTTTTCCCCCCAATTGGTAAGATTAGAATTGGTAATCATAATACTGTATACATGTCTAGAGAGAATATAAGCAAAATACAAAGACACTTCCTTATCGACGTGACACAAACTGGAAATGGAAGTGGACTGTACAGTTGTGGCACAAGTTAAGAGGTTGTACCTGTGGAATGTGAAAGACAGCTGAGGAATTCAGAGGTGGGCATGGTTGCTGAACAGGTTCACCACTGTGTGCTGCTTTTCGGGATGAATACAACACTGCAGGTTCTCTCATGGCAATAGGAGTAATAAAGCTGAAGGGGAGAAGGGTAGAAGTTCAAGTTAGGCAAATCAAATGTAGTGATTGATTCACACAACGAAGCTTCACAATTGTCATCTAACGCACAAGGTTCTTTGCGTTAAAAGCAGGCACAAAGCAAGAAATGTATTCTACCAATTGCCCGCACAGCTATTACCGATTAGCACAGGTATTGCTGTAGTTATTTGGAGTCTGTGGCTCTAATTTCGATGGAACCGGGAGAGATGGAGTTGGGACGGAGTTGCTCAAACAGGGAACCGGTTTGGAATCAGGTGGTGTTTCACGTTTCACCTGAAAAGAAGAGAAGAGACATGAATGCAAAAAGGGGTTCAATTTGACAGGAAGTTGAATCAGAATATGTTGTGTGATCAAGTTTTTTCCTATATATAAAAATGGGAGTGGCTGCCTCTGGCTCTGAAACATCTCACATCACGAAAACGGTTTACAACTGACCAGAGGTGCACAAACTGTGTCACTTTGACTGCAAGGCAGTGTCGCGCCAAATGTGTCAGGCGATTTCATTGACATTTTTTTTAAACGCAAATATTGCTTCTTTTGTAACCAAGATTGTCTCACTCGTTCAAAAATTACATCTTAAAATAAGTATTGTTTTTTTTATTACTCAGAGAGAGCTCATAAAATATGCAAATATTCTTCCAAGCAAGGTAAGATTACAAAGATGAGAGGTGATTGCAGGTCTTACAGGTAGTGAAAAAGTCGGAGTTCATGTTACTGATGAGATGCAGCCATTGAATGCTTCTTCGAAAATATAACCTGAAAAATGTCTCAAGCACAAGTGGCCACACTACACAACCTGTGAACCCCTTTATTCGCTGATTGAAAAGCTTGGGCTCGTTTGATTTTGATGGTTTGAAAGAAAGATTCAAGTACATGATTGTTAATTGAAAAGGTTTACATAACACAAAAAAAATACAGAATTATATTAAGAAAAGGAAAACATTAAAGAACAGTGAAAAACTTCACAGAAATGTGAAATGCGCTTTTTTTGAGGCAGTCGGATGTGTGCGAATGAATCGAATGGTACAACCTCTGCTTCAAATTGAGAAAGGAAAAACCCTGGCAAAGAATTCAGATAAGCCGCACACTGTATTGGCGGACATACTGGTGTTGTACTGGTTTAAAATTATCAAGGCATTCTGCAGTGTGTGTATAAAGACGTCCAACCTTTGTCAAAACATCCTGAGTTGTAATCTTCCACTCTCCAACTGATACACTCTCCTTGCTGGCAGGTTTGGGATGTTCCGCTGCTTGGCTCACAGCAACCCTGTTAGGGAGCTGGGGTTCTTGGATGCACCCCGCATGTTGACATGTTAATTTCATAAACTCTAAAAGAATAATTTATTCTACAATGATGTTAGGAGAACGTCCAAGGCCATAAAAAAAGGCAGTCTGGACACTGCAGTGACAGTAGAGACCATGTAGTTAACCAGCATGTCGATTTTCTCCATGTTTCCAATAAAGGCCTGCGATAGCCTCGGTCAACTTTGGGCTCTTTGGAAGTGGATTTGGGACATTTCTTAACTATACAGTATACTCACAAAACAATATTGCGTTGCATTTTTTTTTAAATATACTGTACTGTATATCTATATACCTAAATTGTTAGACTTTTTATACAATCAGGATATCAGGATCTTTGGTGTCACTAACTGAGCAGCAAGTGAAAGAGAGAAAAAAAAATATTTAAAAAATCACTGATTTAATTGGAAGATGGTGGAGTATATCTATGTAAAAAAACAGATGGATGTACTTGTGTAGTCTTTCACAATCTTTGCCACGCCCGAAGCAAGGAAAGAGGGGAAAAAAGGAGCATGTTTTTGAAATTAAACATTTATTCATTAACAAATGAGCAGAAGTTGATGTTCTAAAATAATGTAGCTACTTTCAAAAGATGCAGTACCTACAGTTAACAGTGTTGGAATAACACTGTTTCAATGTAATGGCATTACCGCTAACTTTTGAATAACGGAAGGATTTAATCATTTTCAGGCCTTTCGTTAAAACTCTACTGATGTCACTGATATTAGCAATCTAATTATTTACACACTTTATCAGGGTAGCTATTACTGTAGGCTAGCCATGACCAATTTGCGAATAAATACTAAGTGTTCTAAAGTGTATTGTTTTTACTCTTCATTTAGCTAACATAAATGTATTTTACACTATAAATTGAACATAACAGAAAAAAAATTATTTTGTGAGTAACTAATTACTTTTAAAAGTCAATTACTTTTACGAAGGAGTATTTTGTAGCGATATTTTTTTTGTAAAGTAACATTCCACAACACTGAAAATTACAACAGTTAGCAAGTGGTGCTAAAATTTATTAGCAGAGGCCAAAATTCATTTGTAGATAATGTATACGTTGATTTATGACAGGTTGTTTATCCTCACTCAGAGTGGAATATACGACAGTATGTAATTCTGTATGCATAAAACAGCATACAGTCTGCTATACTTCATGCATCTATTTCTCTTATAGGTCACTCACTGGCGATGATGGTCATCTTAGACTTTTTAAAAAAAAAAAAACTATGTATAAAGTGAGATTTTTGTGAGGAAACAAATTCCTTACAGATGGTACATTTAGGAAAAAGTCAATTGCATTGTATGCAAGTTATGCTAAACTAGGTAACAAGATGGCGCTACCAACCCTGTGCATGTCAGTGCTGTCCAGACTTTGCTTTACAGTAATCCCTCGTTTATCGAGGTTAACGGGGACCAAAACCACCCGCGATAAACGAAAATGCGCGAAGTAGCGACCCCCCCCCCCCCTCCATATAGGTACATGTACATAATATTTATAAGGCCAAATTTAATGGTATACATGCATGTAGAAGTAAATTTTGAAGTAATTAACATGACTTAAAGCTGTATACTAATAGATTTAAACATGTATAAATTGGGTTAGTTTATGAATAACAAAATACAGAAAACATATGAAAAAACGTAAAAAGTCCACAAACGGTCCGCGAGAAGCTGCGAAAGTCAGCAAAACAACAGCGAGTCAAATAGAGCAACATATACAGTACTGTACTACATGTGTGTGTGTGTGTGTGTGTGTGTGTGTGTGTGTGTGTGTATATATGTATATGTATATATATATATATATATATATATATATATATATATATATATATATATATATATATATATATATATATATTCTTTTTTTTTTTTATGAATATGTTTGAAAAAATCCGCGATGCACTGAAGCCGCAATAAACGAACCGCGAAATAGCGAGGGATCACTGTATTTGGCTTTGAGAATACCTATAGAGAGCTGCTCCTTCTTGGTGGGAACAAGTTGTTTCTCTCCAGCTTTCAGGTTCCGCAGGGCCACCTCCAACAGCTCAGCTGGTTTGGCACTTAAGGTATGGGCTTTGAACAGTATTGAAGCCGCCTTGCTCACATTTCCTTCATAACAACGACAAAATAGCATTCTCAATTTGCAATCAATCGGGTGAGTAGTCATGCTTTTATGGCTAGAGTAGGCAGTGATTTACCCCCCCCCCCCACAAAAACTGTCTGTTATTTTTAAAATGTTTTTAAAGGGGGGGGGATGAAGTCGCTGATGGTGTAGTAGTGTCACAGGAAATGAAAGCTCATTACTGTCAAGGGATAATATTGGTGACACGGACAGCTGTCGTGTGCGTGTCTTGGGGCTGGTCGGTGAAGTGGGGCTACAGTCAAATCTTGCTTACAGTTTCAAGTTCAACAATACACACGTTGGCTTTCACCTTTAAGTATAAACGCATACATAAGATATGAGTTCGACCCTCCACATTAGATTCCAGTAGCATCATGTAGTAAATATAAGGCAAAACCGTAGAAAGATTGTGTTACTATACCTTGAGAAACCACAAACTGAGCATGTGCTACATGGACAAATGCAAAGGTTTTGCAGTGGGATCTTGCAACTATGAAATGGTCTTCAGCTCCATCAGGGTCATCAATGCTTCAAAGGAAAAACAGAAAATTCAACACAAAACTGTGAACTGAGTTATAATCATAAAGTATCATCATCTTACTGGAATGCAACCCAGTCATACATCACATATAAAATTAAATCTAACAAACATAGCCTAGTAAAGGGAGTATTGGTCAGTGGTTCACAACTAAGGTGCTATGGCACATTATGAGAGCTCTTGAGGGGTGCTGTGGGAAACGATCCAATTACACCTAAGTTGTCTGAAATTATTTTTTTTACAAATCCAAAGAAACCTCGAGTTACGAATGATCTTTTTTTTTTTTTTATGAACTTTAATCTATGTGCAAAATTTGGGGAGGAACCCATCCTTGGCTCTGTGCCTAACTCACCTCACTCCTGTTTTTTTTGTTTTTTTTGACTCTTAATTACACATTAGAATCACTTTAAGGTTATGCCCCAAAAGATCCACATAAAACTCAATGACTCCGCAGCAGCAACAAGCAGAAGGCTGTCTTGTGTGCAGCCGGAAGTTCACGAACTGATCACAGGTTTCCATACTGCAAATCAGAGATGGACGATTTGTTTCTTCGAATGGACCATGCAACTCAATGTTGTAAGATATGAATTTAATGTCTTTTAATAAAAGGGTAAACAAAATTGTTTTATAAAGCTGCCATTGTGTAGCCCTGGTATTTGTTCTTGTAATGAGGGAATAGACTAAAAACGAAGGAAAAAAAAATCACATCAAAAGGTTTTGTTTTTTTTCTTAAATGTGCACTCTTGACAATAATCCTGTGTATGCAGCGGTCGCCATTCATACAGAGTAAATCATGCCATCCTGCTAATATACTGTATCAGGATTGTGTTAAAGAGGCCCAGATTTCTAACCATGCGAGTAAATTGTGAAAATGGGTCAATAGAAAATTGGGGAGACATTTTTTAAAGGCAATACAGTAAAACTATAGAGTGAGTTCACACTTACCCCGTGAGTTCTGCATATTTGATCAGCAACCTTGCATAGCTGGAGTTCTTGCTGTGCTGTTTTATCGGCAGACGTGAATAAACTTTATAATAGCATTCTTTGAGTTTATTCAGGAAATTCACATCAGTATGAGGGTTGCCTCTTTTTTCAAGGTTCATCAGGTAAGTCCAACATGACTCGGGGGAATTTAAGAGAAGGACTTGTTCAAAATTGTCAGTTACGTCTGCAAAGAAAAAGTTCTAATCAAGACACGCAAACATCACAAAATAGTTTTATGGTCGGACCATGAGTATGCAGACATGCATTAACACTGTTTATCATTACCATCCAATTTCAGGGTATTTTTTGTATCATGTGTATAAAGGTGAGTGATCGTGGACTTCATGGAGTCTTGGTCCTGCCAAGGGCCACATTCTGGAGTGACAGATTGTGTCTGCAATAATGGACAACGTGTTTGTTCTTCTTGACACAAAAAATGCCTTAATGAAGAATTCTAAAACCAGAATACAAAATGCTCACCGGAAGGCTGGCCAAGTAGTCATGAACAGCACCTTTCTTTGACGAGACAAGCTGACGCTTTGTGCTCACATTTGTACCAGACATTTGCCTGAAACAGAAGAACAGCACTTACACATTTCACATTTGTTGTTGTAGAGAACTCACTTTGTTATGTAGCGAGTACTGTACTTCATTATCGAACAGATGCAGGTTGTGAAATCAAGAACTAGGGAATCAAACAACTAGGACTGTTACTATGGAATATTTTTGATTACTATGGAAGATTTGAATTAAGATTATTCTATCGATTAATCGAATAAAAATTGTATTAAAGTTCAATGCTGTGTTTATTGCTAATTAACAGATTATTGTTTATTTGGTATTGATACATAATTAACATTGATACATAATTTTAAAAAAAAGTCATTTGAATCGGCAAGATTGTTTTTGATTTAACCGAGCCGTTACATGCTTTAAAATGTAACGCCCTCAAATCCTATCATACCCCAGGTATGAATCGGTGTCCAACGGTTTGAATTCTTTGAATTTAATTAACTTAAACAGTTTGGGCTTTTGAGAGCTTTTACATATTGTTAGATATTAATAAACTATAGGACTGAATGATTCATCGAAACGAACTGACATTGCGAAGGAGTACAATGCACTTTTCAAATCACAAAAGTTAAGAGTTAGGGTAAGGTGGACAGACCGCCCCCCCCCCCCGCCACAAAAAAAAAATATAAAATAACCTAACATTCAATGCCATAAGCACGCCACGCACACTCACCTTCCCTGTAGATTCCGCTATTGTGCATCATTAAATCTATCAAAAACTGCTCACCAATCAATGGCTCATTCATCAGTCATAAATAACATGTTATTCATATGCACTTATACATAACTGACAATTATCTAACACTGACTGCTAAAGAATTTCTGAACAGGAATGATAAACAAATACGTTATTTGGGGAAATTAAAATAGCTTTTATTGCTGAACTTTACCCCCCACAACACAAAATGCATATCTAGATCATCTCCAGGGTACACAGACGAACAACCATCTGTGCACACACTCACACCGAAGAAGATATTTACAATGTTCCATTGATCTGCCACGCATATTTTTGGAATGTGGGAGGAAACTGGAGTACCCGGGCACAACCCAGGCAGGCACAGGG
>CAAKHF010021573.1:0-15581 GCA_901007745.1 Hippocampus kuda
CTCACACACACACACACACACACACACACACACACACACACACACACACACACACACACCCACACACACACACACACACACACACACACCCACACACCCACACACACCCACACACCCACACACACACACACACACACACACACACACAAGGTTCAGAATGCCATCCGGTCTCTTGTTCAAACAACACAAGCCCATTGTTCCTCTACGGTGACCTAGAATCTCGCCGTTGAGGTATTTGAACTCTCAGGGGCGAGCGATTACGACAGTGGACAGCTAATGACATGGTGTGATGGTTAAAAATGTCACTCAGGACAAAATACAGTCAACAGACATTTCGAAGACTTTATCATGCTCCAAAATGGACTTAAAAGGGCGTGGAAAACACCAAGAGTTGCTTTTGGTTTGGACACAATGCAAGGAAAGATGGGTAGGCTACAGACCAAAGATGTATAGGCTACAATTGATCACAGCTACTCAGGAACAAGCCATTTGAGAATAATATTGAGCCAAAGACATGATTATCTTTCTGCATTGATGCAAGTATTTTTACTTAATTTTAGTTTCCAAAGCGAATCATTCCACGCAAGACCATTGAAATACCTTCGGCAATCAGCGCCATGTTATTTCGCCAAGTCCAAAGGTAATATACGTAACAGGCTGCTCTGGAAAATTCCCAATTGTTTTCACGGTAAGACATTTTTTTTTTCAACCTGCACATAAAACATTGCCTGAGAGTGGCTGCTTTTACAGCAGCTCCTCTATTTTGTTCTTCTCCTTCTTCCTTTCTTAACTTTGCTGCTGTGAATTGGGAATTTCTCCATCATGAGACTAATAAAGGTTTTCTTATCTTACCTTATAGTTACACTCTTCAAACTGAAGCAGTTTGTAAAAACGTATCAATTCCTGTTAACTCATTCAGTGCCAGCCAATTCTGCACCAAGTCTGAAAAGACGTTTAAAAACGTCTTTGGCAGTGAATGAATTAAGCACTTTGAAACGACAGATAAACATAATGGATGCAATTACAAAAAAAAATGACTCGGGTCCAAAAAAATAAAAAGCCTTGAGCCACATGCTGCTTCACCAGTCTTTTATCACACGCAGCGTTTTGTGTTGCTTGAAGCCCCGCTCTTACAGTAACTCCCAAAGGCAGAGTTGGTTTATTTTCATTTGAGTTTATAAATATGCATTACTGTATCTGCAGCAACAGCTATGCTAAGCATCCAGCTGTTCACAGTTAATTCCCGTTAGCGTCTTAAATAAGTTCTGTGGAGTGGGTGGCAGACCTTTGTGAAAAGGTGCGCTTGGATGAGTTTGGTGTAAAAAGAGCAAGCCTTTCGGAGGATCAAAAGTCGAGACGGTGGAAAATCAGTGGCAAAGGCTCGAACCGCACCGCAATCCCTCCACTTCCTGTTTGTCGGAATGCGTCGATTTACTTTTGTCTATGCTGAGAGACATTCTTGCGGTCAACAGTCACAGACTCAAATAGCCTCTGACGCAGTGTCTGCTCAACACATGGCCTCCTCCATCGCCTCGTCTGTCAACGACCGCCGTGCAAAAAGTACATATACATTTGCTATTTTAAGCAGTGGGGATAGGTTTGTTATTTTTGGGGTGGGGGGGTTGAATGTGTAAACGTGGGTCGGCTTAGCTCCTCTTCGAAATCCTTTCATGTGTCTGCTAGCGTTACGCCGCATCCATCTTGAAACCATTTTGCGCGGAAATGTGCCCCCAACACCCCCGTCATCTGGATGCCGTTAGCAGCAGACGCCTCCGCGGTGAGCTTTGTGTCGCGCCGCAAAATTCACGTGACCGTTCTCCGGCGATCGCTTTAGCCATGACGATGACCTCGCCTCGTCATGTTTCAGAAGCTTTTGAATGACGGAGGCAATCAGGCCAGAAAAAAAAGATAAAATCGCAGGATTTGTTCTCATTTCTTGTTATTTTTTTAACATTTAACAGCACCGACATTCTTTGAGGAACAAAATCGGGGCGGTTGCAAACGTGTTGCCCATGAAGGGACAAAACAACTAGTGATAGACAAGTACGACAAATTCCAGTGCAATTGGTTGTACGGACTGACTTCATTTCTTTTCCGGGTCGCAAGTACGTGAGTTTTAGGAGGTCATTTTTGCTATCGTGGCGTGTTTCAATCACTTCACTAAAGGATTAAATGATGCATTGTTGTGTACCTCCTCCTATCGTCCTTCCTGTGTGAACCTATTTCATGAGAAGTGACAATGTTTCTCTCTCTCCAAGGACTTTCTATTTTTCTTCACTCGAATCAAGTGTTTCTAGTGCCAGGTGCAACACCTCCTCCCATCAGGAGCAGCCTGGGAATTACCGCTAACGTAGTGATAATTCTGAGGCATACCGAGGCCTTCACGTCACAAGCAAGTGATGAGAGAAAGCGATGACACGGATTAAGAAATAAAAAGGAAGGAGAGCAGTGGAGGTGAGGAGGGAACGCTCAGTGGAGGGGGAGGAAGTAGAGGAGGTGACACTTGTACATATTCAACAACAGCACACCAGAAAAAAAAAAATAAAACACACCTGAATCCAATGTCAATATAGCTCGACTTCAGTGGTGTTCAAACTGGGGTTCCCAAGGCCCATAGTGGTCCATGAGCTTTAACTCGGAGGTCCGCAAAATAATTTTAATGAATTGCATTGTATGGTATCGGTTTTAAAAAGTGCTCACCGACTGCACATGTGAAATTCAAGCCGTGTTATTGGCGTCAGCTGTGCATGACAGCTGGCTAGGATGGAGAAATATTCAATCTATTTGAATTGCATTTGCTTGAGTTGCTTTCTATGAAACAGACTGAATGATTCGGGTGAAATTAATAACAGGAAGAAAAAGAAGAATGATTTCCATGGGAATTAGGGATGCACCATGCACATGGTAGTTTAATTTTTAGGGGTATGAATTTGGCCAAGGAAAAGTTACCCCTTGAAGTGGTCCTTTGATGCAAAAATTTGTGAAATCCTGGGTTGGAGAAGATGTCACCAGAAAAAATTATATAAATAACAGGACAAGCGACCATTTTTTTTTTTGTAATGTCCTCACTATTTTCCACAGGCATCTCTTCGTCTGCTGTTCGAGGTTCTGGGAAGTAGACCGGACCCCTTCCTGCAAGTCCCACTTGAGCAGGGGGCCATCCATCAGCCCAGACACATTGAGCTATGTCAGCACGTCAGGATAAGGAGCTGGGAAGAAGGGATGGATGGCAGCAAGCTATGTCGAGAGGTCACATGGGGTCCTGGTGGCAGGACGGGAGGAGATGGGGGGTGATGACGTAATGCGTATGAGACCGGTGGAAAAAAAGATTGTGCCGGGACAAGTTTCTCCACTCCAAAAACCAGGAAGAACGTTGGGCATCTCATGGGGGTGAAACATGGTTTTCAGCATTTCGAGGATTTTTTTTTTTCATGAAAGCAAGTCTAATGAAGCCAATTAGAGCACAACTACCCGTCTCGTCAGGTCAACGCTGACCTGATAGGAAGCCATTACGGACGAACGTGCCTCTCTCTCTCTCTCTCTCTCTCTCTGCAATAACGCCGCCTTTGATAAGTTGCCTCATCCTATTATCACATGGCATTATGAGTGTAAATCAATCACAGGCAGGAAGTGATCCGGGTGGGTACAGGTACACAGGAAATTAGAAAGAAGGTGGTGACAAGAAGGAAAAAAAATACAATAAAATCAACAGGAAATTGGACATTCAGGAAGTAGGTGACAGTGCTGTGCGGAAGAAAAGAAATTCAGTCCCAAAGTTTCACTTGGCAACCTGAAGTTTGGAAGGCATGCCATTGATGAGTCCACCCTGAGGTCCGAAAAGCCAAAATACCACAAACAGTCAGACATGTTGGTTTGAAGTGGCCATCGTGTCCAAAATATTTTCATTTGAAGACCAAGACCAACGTTTACAAATACAACGAAAAGAAAGTTTAGCTAAGTAGTTCATTTGTCATCCAAAAAGTTAAAAAAAAAAAAAATCATACATTGAAACGCAGCTAAAACTTCAAAACATAAGCTGACAATGAAAGGATGACTTTTTATCTGACATGCTTTCCCCCACAAAAATCCGATTTCCGCTTGCATCATGTTTTTCCTCTCTGCTAATATAAAAGTCAACAATGTTAATAACATGATTCAAAACAACGTAGAACTAATATTCCCGCCGCCAACCCCACAGCACCCCTTTTTAATTCCCAAACCACCTTGTAAAAGACCAAGCGCAAGGGTCGGTTTTCATTTCTACGCCACTGGCCCCACCTCTCAGCCCTCTTTTGTCTCCAGTTCGTGATTAGCCTTTACCGACTTGATTAAAAGACGAGAGAAGCTGGATTCATAATTAACAATCTTCTAGCTTGTCTTGTAGGTGTTAGCTGACTGTAATTTTCTTTATTTTTTTTTTTTAACCCCCCTTCAAAAATAGTCTCAGGCCGCACACTCTCGGGAGCACACTGCTTTTAATTAGACTCCAATTAAAGAGGCGCTTTCATGCAATTTCTTTTAGTTACTGGGCGGTCGGGAATGTGAAAGCACAATTGGCAGTGAAATCCTTTTTTTTTTTTTTTTTTCCCCATGAATGGATGTCCAGGAGCCGAGGTAATAATTAGTCTTTATGGCAAGATTTTATCGAATGGTAAGCGATACATTTACATCATCATTTACAAGCTAGCGCAGGCTAAAATTGACAAGTCCACGCAGCTACATAGTCGTCGAGCACGTGCGTGACTTCTCTCATCGAGAAACGGCACGACGTTGGATTTATGATCTCGTTAAACGCAACCATTGGGGAACAAGCTTGCTTGTCAGCAAAATTAATTTACACTCGTTAAACTTCCTTCACAATCGCTAACCCGTCTGTCGCACTCTCGGCTGTCTCAAGTCTTTGACGACGCCGTTTAGCGAGGAAGCTACTTGATATCAGGCAAGGCAGACTTTATTGAGGAGCATCTTGGCTCGCTTCTCCCTCCAAACAAGCTATGAAGACAAACGCACCGCACTGTCTGTCTCTGCCTGGGGGACAGCTGCGCGCAGCCGAGGAGGCCTGTCTGTTAGTGTATGCGTCATCTTTTTCATCCCGTACCGGATGCGATGAAAATCACGTGAGCGATGATCGGGACATCCCGATTGATCTGATCCCACTGGCACGCGTAGCGTCAATTTAGAGTGTGCTTCCAGTGTCACATTTCATTTTCACTCGGCCACCTTGGTTACATGAAATGCACGAAGTGGCTTTTACACCAAGAGGAACCAAAGGTGTAATTTTGAGTGTGCGCGGTATTAAAGAGTGAACGGTGGGATTAGAGGGGGGGTGTAACGGCTCCCCTGAAGCCAGCCAACAAATAGACGTGTATAATTAGCATAAAGGGGCCTTGTGAGCAGGGAAGAAAAGCACACATTATGCATTTTCTCACAGACGGGAGCGACTGGCTCACTTTCACACGATAAGAGAGACACGCCAGTTCGAGGGATGCGGAGCATAATTATTGGTGGAAGAGGGAGGTGGTGGGAGAAAAAAAAAAGCCTGTTGATGTAAAGCCTGAAAGCTTCTGCGAAAAAAAAAAAAAGTGAAGACGCAGCGTTTTTTCCTTTCATGGACAGATGATGACAAGAATGTTTCATTTAGTCCTCCTTAAGACTCACTCAGAGGGAGCAATCAGGCTCGCTCATTATGCAACGCACGCTGCATGACTGCAACTTTGGGATCTTTTTTTTTATTCTTGCTTTCTATGTTGTTGTAAATGGACGGGAGGAACCGTCTGTTTATGATCATAAATAATTGGCAAGGAATGATGGTATATCCATAATTATATGACACGTCTATGTTGCGATGTAAAATATAGAACAAGGCTCGGTTGCTTTTTTTTTCTGGGCTAAAGCGCGTCCCTGCCAACATCATCACAGAACATTGTAAGTCAATAGAAAATGGGAAATAAATGCCCTTTGCACTGTCTATAAGGCCTTTGGAAATTATGGTCATGGTCATGGCAGGCCGGTTTCAGGTGGGATATATCACATCGTCGCCATGCTGACAGAAAGGTGCAAAATTCAGCAGAAATCACCCTTGATTCCCACCAGCGGGGAAATGGCTAAGTCCAAAAAATGCGGGGATAATAAAGTTCATTTGACAAGGACAATAAGAAGAATCGTTCTATGTCGTTTGGAACTTTTTTTCCTCTCAAAAAATAAACAAGAGAGCGGCAAACTGCAAAGCGGAAAGGATCACACCTCGGATAGGCTGTGATATTTGCCATCCGCTCTTAAGGGGGTTCCGAAAGGTGGGTGGAAAAACAGAGCAAAAGGTCAAGACGCTTTAAAAGAAATCCCGCCACCTTTTCTCCCGTCTCACCTGACAGACGGAACGAAGGCCTGTGGGGAAGGAACTAAAAATATGTCTGGGACAAGAGGAAAAAAAAGAGAATTGCCTTGGGCGATTTCAGAAAGAAAAACGAGAAAAGACTTTAAAAAAAAAAGTTGACGACAACGGACAATATGCCATGCGCGTTCAACGTCATAAAAACTTAAAGAGGGTGCATTAAATAATGCACGACTATATGAGGAGACATCAGCCTGCACATCTATAACGTTGTCAGCCGTGTATTAATGATTCCCTTTTGTGGAATTCTACAGACGCACGGCTCCTGCGCCAGCTTACCGCTCGTCACTTATTACTCGGAAAGAAAGAAAGAAAAAAAAAAGATGAAATAGATGTCAAATATTCATAAGCGCGGGGAGCAGAAACCACGGGTGTCAGTCATATTGTTGCGGCAAACATTTTCTATATTACTGTAATAAACTCCAGGAAACATCGAGAGTTGTCCTTCTCGTTTATAACTTGCAAGGAAGAGGAGCGAGTGCACTGAGAAGACAGTTTGGGGTTTGTTTTTTCAATAAATTTGCAAACATCTAAAACTAAATTTCACTTTTCACATTGATGCGTACGGGGGTGTTGTGTATAGAATTTGGAGGGGAAAAAAATAAATCTCGGAATAAAGCTGTAACTTAAAATGAGGGCAAAAACATTCGAGCTGACACGTGATAACAAACAGTCAGTTGTTTACAGTTACTCAGGCACCGAGTACAGAAATAAACCCAAACACCAAGTCTGAGACAAAAGGCATGCCTGTCTGATGACATTTAAATTGGGAGAAAGGCAGTATGGAAGGGGCTTGTGGAGATACGATCTCAGGAGTCTGGATATTCGCTTGACTATAACCACCCGAGTTCTGCATCAGTGCCTTGAACATAGACAGAAGTGGGGTCAAAAGCCACTTTCGATAGACGAAATATTATCACTTCGAAGCATGCTTGTTCCACATAAATTGAATACATGTCTCACTCATGTGATGTGGGAGTTTTTTTCACAATAAAGTCCTGACTTTTGATATATGCATAATAAATATTCTCAAAAATTACATTCGTCGAGTTACTCCAAAACCTGAAAAGGTAAGCAATCTCCATTTTTATAAAACTCAAAATAGATTGTTTTATACATTTAGCGTGATATAAAACGTCTTATATTGTGAGAGAAGATTTTATCCATATCGCCCAGTTTTACATGCTCGTAGCATTTTCCCGTCCCGGGAAATGTCACTTTAAGGGCACGGCAGACTACGCCAATCAATTTGCGTAGACTATACCCCGCGAGTCCCTTTTTGTACCGTTAAAGGGACAAGTTTTGACAGCACCATGGATGGCTAGGTCCAATTTGTCACTGCGGCAGAGGAAGATTAAGGTAATTTTGTAAGGAGAGTTCAGACTTCACTTGACGCTCACTCCCTGGAGCTACTGCCGAGTAAAGGAAGCCCTTTGATTTATTTATTAAATTTTTGGGCTTGTATCAATGAGAAAACCTCAAAATAATTAAGTTGGGGTAAACTCCATCTCAATATTTGATCAAATGAATGCTGAACATTGAGCCAGCTTGCTTCATTAGCGCGTGTTAGCATTGCGCGCGCCTGAGCTATTATCAATCACAGTGTACAATTTGCAGAATATATTTTTGCACGCTCGCATGAATATTTGATTCCATATGTTCAATCAATTAACTTGTTCAGGTTTGGACGTCTAAAAATGGACGCAAGATAGAAAGGGGTAGATGAAAATGAGGTTCCACTTCGCCGTTCAGCCTGATCTTTCTTTCTCCTGCTCTTAGAATGGCGAGTCACACTCCTCGCTGCCGCCGGGCGCGGCGTAATTGAAGCCCGGTGAAAGATAATGTAATTTGGAATAGATCATAAATAATGAATATGCCGAGCTAACAAAGTATATGGGGAAAAAATATGATCTGCTGTTTTAACCGCGCGCTAGCTAAAGTGATGGAGTGCATCTCTCTGTCTGCAGTTCATATTGCTGTCTCGGCAGTGGCAAAGTGGAATTAATTAAGAGGGGCTTGATGTCAAGAAAACCCCAGTTTGTATTCACTTCAATGGAAATGTGAAACGTTTTTCTTTGTTTTTTGTTTTTCCCCCCCTGAGGAGGTATTTCACCAAAAGCGGGCAGATGTCACAACTCCGAAAAAACAAGTCCCAAAGGTATGATCCAGTTTGTTAGTCTCATATGTCTAAATCACTGCACAAAAAAAGACAGCTCCGAGATTCCTGGATAACAATGCACTTTCCAGTCTAAATGAGCCGCCGCATTCCCACAGCCTGCCGCTGCGTTTCCTCCTCTTAATCCCGGCAAGGGGGTTGCAGGGGGATTAGCCAAGGCAGCAATGATATCTGCGTTATGATATTACAGTCATACTTATTGGCCGTCATTCAGCACCTTATTATCTCATTGCCCTCATAATCTGTCAGTGGCCAAATTGACCCTGAAATGGCAAGTCATCAAATTTCACCACCATGCTCAGCCCACACACAAAGGCGGAAACCCAACTCACTTCCAATTTAGACGTTTAAAATCCAAAACTTGTACGTGCTTCAAAATTGGTAGACAGCCTATTTTAATCCAAATTGACAGATTTACTGCATTATTTCATATATGGAATACAGATTTATGTTTTAGGTAGCTATGAAAAGACATGTCTACTAAAGTTCATATTCAGAAGTAAAACTGGATTTTGGGAGCTGAACTTTAAAAAGATTCCAGAGAGCACTACAGTTTTTAATGTAGCTGTCATGCTTTGCTCATATCCAACAAGAAAAAAAAATATTTCACTATTACCTATTTGTCTGATATATGTGATTCAAATTTGGTTTTAAAATCTGTGGAAAAAAGTATGCCTTGATAAGAAAAAGAACCTAAAAGAGTGTGAAAATGACAGATTTCGTAAATCTCTCTGGTCTATTTATTGCCACTTGTTTTGTGGGTCTACCTGTGATAGATAGGCCTCTGTCTAAAAAGTAATGGCTGCAAGAGCAACATTTTCAAAAATGTTTCAGGAAGTGCTACGGTGTCATCAAATCGAACCACTAGGCTTTGCCAAGACAAAAACTCAGAAAATTTGCAATCTAGTTTTGGCTGTCGACCTAGTATACATGATTCAGGTGTCATAACAATCAAAATCTCAAAGAGAAGTTGGTAGACCCAAACTCTAAAATGGCTACTTCAAACCAAAATGGCAGACTTTTCTATGCATCTACTTATCATGGAGATGGCTAATAAGTTACTGCATGAACTGGCTCTCGGGGACTGAGTTTAAAAAAAAAAACCACAAATTCTAAGGTGATGTGTTCATTTAACCCAGGATGAACAAAATAAAATATGTGATGAGTTTTCATTTGACCTCAGAAGAGTTGGAAGTAATTTCAAGAGTGCCTTCACACTGTATGCGCCAGCCGTGAAAACAAAGACAAAAAAACCCAAGAATCCGCATGTATTCTAAGCAACTGGTCATTTTGTTCATTTTTGGAGGAGGCGGCATCTTCAGCGCACCACTAAAAAGCACTTTGGGAAGAAAGGATTCAGCCACAGGATTTATTGGAATTCAGTGGAGCAAATCACATATTATAATTCGACTGAACTTCATGCGGTTTATTGTAGGAATGCACAGCATGGTGTTGACGCCGTTGTCCATCAAAATATTTCTCATAATTTGACCCGCAAAAAAAAGTCTCAAAAGGCCATGCCCAAAACAATGCTGGCAGAATGTCATTTTGCGTTGAAGTGGTCATTCTTAGGGTCCGTTTAGTTCTTGCCCAAGGTCTTTTGATTGTTTTGAAACTTCAGCTCCCACAGTCAGCTACTGCGCATGAAATTTTGGAGGCATATCTATCACAAGTAGACTCCTAAGAAGAGACAGTTTGTCGAACCTGTATGAAATTTGGGCGAAACGATCAGAAGTACACCCACAAAAAAATAAGCCACGCCCAAAACAACTTCAGGCTACTGTTTTGCTTTGAAGTGTCAGTTTTGTGGTCATTTCCAAGGATGCTTTGTAAAACGAATAAAGGTTTTCTTCTTCTTATTACAGTACACTTATTTGCATGCCACCCCCCCCTCCCCCACACTGGGCCCCTTAACCCTTGTGCTCCACTTACACTGACGCATCTCATGTTAAGTTAAATGTCGTTCTCGGTGTTCTACACGATTAATTACACGCCAACAGCAGCGGCGGCGGTGAGTTCTAGTAAACAACAGCTGTATGGCCATTAATATTCATGCGGGTATTAAACTCAGGCCAAAGCTAAAGTAGGGAAGACAATTGCCCCTTTCATACGGGCTTTTCTGGCAATTTGACCCATTGGCGCCCTAACAGTAGGCCTGGTAATAATTGTCCTCTACTTTTCAGACGGGACGTTGTCGTGTCCAAAGTGAGCATTGTGTGAAATGGGCTCGTATCGTTCGCCTCGGCAGACGTTAACCACAGGTTGCATCGAGGATGCGCGCAGTCATTAGCAATAACAAAAAAAAGCCGGGGAGGAAGTTAATCGAAGCGCTAATTGGCGGCGGATGGTCCGCTTTCCTCGATACGCCAGCCCCGCTTTTCTTGAGGTCGCGCAGAAGGCAACAATGCTCAAAGCTAACTGTCTCAATCAGAAAAACGCTTTGAAGAGTTGCAGAAACAACCGCGGGATGAAAAAGGGGGGGGGGGGAAGGAGCACATCCAAAAAGTTTTTGGGGGGGAAAAAAAATAAAAAAACTCGAGATAGCAGCGCCACTTTTCCGCAGAACTGGAAGCTTACTGAAGGGAAGTGCTTGGCTTGTGATTAAAGCGACGCGCTACCTTCCCTTTCTGTCCTAGCCCGCTTTGCATTTGACCCCCGAGCACACTTAAATCTCCACAAACACACACTAGTGTGACCTACTTACCCCTCCCACAGCCGGGGGTGGCGTCGCATGCCCGGCCCGGAGGACTGCGCTGGCATTGATACGCTATTTATCATTTCTTTTTTTTACATAAATTACAGCAGTTAAAAGGGGGCGGAAAAGATGAGAGGAAAAAGTGGGAGAAAATGGAAAGAGGCAACCTAGTTTTGACTCTTATGATTGGATTCCTCTCATTAAGAGCGGGCTTCCGTAATGAAGGTGTGCGTGTGTTCCGCTTTCGAGTACGGCCTTGTTTCTTTTCTTCCTGCGGTGGTGAAAGCTCAACAAGACTCCCCCAGAGGGAGGGAGAGAGGGCGGGAGGCTTTTTTAATCAATGGCCGGAATTATTTGTGCCACACACACACACACAAAAACACACAAATCAAGTGTCTTTGCCTCGACTTTGACTGAAACTAATGACAAGGAGGTGAAGGCAACATTGCAGTGCTGCTAATTGGCTTAGCGTGTGAAGTGGACACGCCTGATTGCTGTGTGTGTGTGTGTGTGTGTGTGTGTGTGTGTGCGTGCGTGTAGATGAAGATGCAGCGAGCGATAGCGAGGCTTTAGTCATGGCCGGCGCAACAGCGAAGGCAATTAGCAGAGCAGCTACGTGCTCATCTCGGAGCACTTTAAGTGAAAAGCGGCATCAAGTGGCAACATAAACTATAAAACAAACAAAAAAAAAAGACAACAACACGGTGAAGACGCTCATGCCAGTCCATAAATATTAGACTTTCTTTTTTTTAATATTGTGCTCAGGCTGCAAACACACTGCGGCGACGAGTATAATAACCGTAAGTCATCTTGAAAGCCGCAATTTCATGACGTTATTGTGACATGTGGAGATCACCACCAAGGATAACCAATCCAAAAGACGATAAACTCACCCAAAATACAAAAAAGACATTCAGTCGTACAAGGGCTGCAAATCATGATTATTTGAATAACTGCTTTGCCTGTTCATTATTTTAGATTAGTTTTGGATTGATCGATTAATCGTTGCACCTATATTATGTCATGTTTGCGGCGTAAATCTTAATAATAAAGATAGCCGTTTAAAACTGGGGAAGAAAAAAAAAAAAGACCAAACAAATGTGTCTATCAGTTTTTCAGTGACAAAGGCCCCGGAATCATTTTCGTTGAATCTTATATCCACATTTGTCGCATTTGAAATGTCCGTTCGCAGTTGAGGCAACTATACAATCGGGTACCTTCCCACTGACCTCAACCGAGTTCAGTGAGTGTGGATTAAAAAATGTGAAGTTCAAAGCCTCGTCTGTTTCCTTAAGCCCTGAACCAAATATGGGACACATTGTACTTTACTTCTGCTCGGTGTATGATAGAAGAAACCCGGGCTGGCATGCCAAACGGCCAATTTTATATTTTATTTCCATATTCTTGATTAGTCTTTATGCCCCTCCCTCCCACTCCTTTGCCCTGCACTATTAGGCCAAACCAGATGATATTTTCTCTTTTCATCTCGTCTCAATTTCTTAGCGACGCCCCGCGAGTCGCACAAAACTTTGTGCAGGCTTCACAACGCCGGCATCGCTCACGGCTTCTGCCAGACACTTCATAAAAGCGAGCGTGTGCCAAACTCGGCCGATCCTCCGCACATTAGCCCAAACAAATGAGACAGAAGAGAGCGGGAGAAAAGCGTATTTACTGACTTTCCAACCAGCAAGCGTACCGATTACGCGAATGGGAAGGAAGCGTCTCTGATTTATACGCGGCGGTTAAGCGTCTCTGACAGACGTTCGATAGGAGGCGGACGCTGTGTGGCCTCGTTAGCATCGCGTCAACTGTCACCGTCGGCCAGGTAGCTCAAGAGCCTGCCGCTCGTCTCGTTATTTCCCAGCACATGCCTGTTGTTGGAATGCAAGAGGAGTAGCAGACATCAATCGTAAGCCTGGGACCAGCCGATCAATAGGCGCATCCGAGTGACATGTGGTTTGTCAAAAAGGTCCTCATTAGGATTCTGAAGTATCACACGAGGACGGATTTTAAATCACTAATGTTCATACCGACACAATTATGCCAAGCGGTTGTCTTTCTTGAAGTAACGGAGGCGTTATGGATTAGGGGGCACAGTGGTTATCTGCCTCACGGGTGCCAGGTCGTGGGTTTGAATCCGGCCTTTTGTGGCGTTCGTGTGCTCTCCTTGCATGTGCCGGTTTAGTTCAAGACTCTAAATTGTCCTTTGTTGGGAATGGGATGCAGACTTTTTTTTTTTTTGAATGTGCAATGTGATTGGCAACAAGTCCAGAATGTAACCGGTGCGCTTCTCTCACTAAAGGTCAATTTGGATCGGTTCTGGCTCACCTGTGACCCAAATGAGTACAAGCGCGACATAAAATGAATTCATTGGCGCACTCAAAATACTCATCAACTAGCTCCTGTGATGTGAGCATTTGAATTCAATCGCATTCATTGAACGTTTTTCCTTTTTTTTTTTCGCAACACAGTGAAACCCTGAAAGGCAGACAAAATCCTAACTTTCATTTCCAAGGAGGGTGAGAGGGAGGTCGTCGTTTTGGGTGGGAAAATCGTGGTGGGCCCGGTCAGCGCCGAGGAGCACTGGAGCTCAGTCTATAGTGCAGCTTCACCGATCGGTCAGACACAAGCTCCCTAATTGCTTCCACAAGTTAAACGCTGTACACAATCTCCCAGATTAATCTATTCATGCGATTTAATAATTAATACACTGGCTGCGGTCTAGCCCAGCAATCAATTAGGCCGTTTAATGAGCAGACCAAGTGGGGGCGGGGGGTGGCGAGACTTGTAAGACGCTCAGATGGTAGCAGCACTTTGGGTCGAAACGCACCGGAGGGAAAACGGCAGACCCTTACGTTGATGTTGCGCTCAATGCTTGTGATTTTTCTTGACAAGTGCTTCAAAGCCAAATGTCAGCTATGTCCCGCAACCTGTTGGAGGGCTGCGGGAGAGAAAGGCCGTTTGTGATGGCGACCAAAGCAACGTTCACAAATCAGACGCCGAGGCTCTCACTCATTATTTACCACAAATCGGCAACTCAGGCAGGTAGCCTTGGGAGACTTTCGGAGAGGTTAATGAAGATGACGGCGATTCGAAGGCCACGCACATCTTCCGGAATTGCTCCGGTACACCTCACGTTTGCATTCCGCTGCGCGGCGAGCTCGGCTAGCGTTTCTTTCATGATTGGAAACGAAATATTTCCCCAAAGTTAAAAGATTTACAGAACACAGGATGAGATTCTATGCCAAACGTTAACGGGTAAAGGAGGGCGGTGGGGTCAGCAGCCGAGCAACCCGACCTGGTTCCTAGACAGATAAGCTACTTTTCTCCTCTTGTGTTGTACTGTGAAAATGGCGAAAGGCCAAGGTTGTACGGCAGTTCACGGAACAAACAAGCAAATAAATAAATAAATGTGCGCTGCAGGTTTTTCCAATAAGATGTGAAATATCAAGAACTTGACAAACCGCAGCGGGCGAGACACGAAAAGGCTCTTAAATGTCTTATTTTCCAAAACACGAGTCAAGCAATATTTTGCCTTTTCTCACATACGCCACAAGCTTGTTTGCTTCTTTTCCTATTTGGGCTAATTGCTTTCTTAAAGCAATTATCCAAAGGATCTTGTAAAGACTGCCCTAAAGCTACGTGGAATTTTCTTCTCCGGAATCACAATACACAAAAGGCATGGGGAGGAATAATCAGCACCATTAAAAAAAAAAAAAAAGGCTTCTTACCTTTATTTTGCAGGCAAAGCGAGCAGCACCGGAGGGGAAAGGAAAAAAGAAAAAAAAGAAAAAGATTAGAATTGGCACTGCGATAAATCAACTCGCTTCTCATCTCATGTTGCTCTCACAAACAATTTCTAGATTAAAAGGCACAATCTGGCATCACCTAGCAAAAGGCACACTCTTTAATAGACTAGAGGTGAGCTGGCGGAGTGGGGGGGGGGGGGGGGGAATTTCACATCTCAATGTATCGGCGGAACATCGAGAGGCAGAGATGTGAATGGCCAGTAGGAAACCAAGCACTGATAATTTTAGATGGAAAAAGGAAACCGGGGGAAACTGGCGGGATTGGGCAAAACTCAACAACGAAGAGCCGGTTAAGAAAAGAAGCTAGACGAGGGATGTTTCCCGGATGGACTCAATGCACGGTGAGTCCTATGTATATGTCACGTGATCCTCTCAGCTGTTAATTGCGAGAAGCGCAACCTAGCAAAACAAAAATAAAACTCAAAACAAAGTAAAAAAAAAAAATTACATTACTATTTTAATTAATTAATTTATTTTTTTACAATTATAAATTACATCAGCCACATTGAA